>QZFA01000252.1:0-31838 GCA_003614995.1 Cladosporium phlei | reverse complement strand
GTTTTTTTTGTTGCGGTGTTTTTTGTTGTTGTTGGTGTGCGGGGGGTGGGGGGGGGGGGGGGGGGGGGGGGGAGTGTATTCTGTTTCTGGGGATGAGGAGGAGGGGGTGAGCATCATTTTTGCGGTTTTTGGTGTGTGAATGGTTTTTATTGCTCTGATGGTGGTTGGTGTTGTGTTGCTGGATGCTGTGGGGAGTGATCTCTGTTACTTATGTAGTAGTAAGTGCGAGAATTCGTTTGCTGCAGCAGAGTATTGTCTCGCTCAGTCTTGCAATAACTGGAAACATACGGGTTCAGCAAGGTTTGCTGCCACGAGTGGAGTGACGGCAATCCGTTCACTTCACGGGCCTTTGGGTGATGGAGTTCAAAAGTCCTTGTTGACCAACACGGGGATGAGATTCTGTCACTGCTCGCCTGTCAACTTCAAGGCAGAGAATGAAAGCGGCGATGAGCGACCATAGCGAACCCAGGCAGTCGCACGCCACACAACTCACAGGCCTCACCATCCTCGTCCTCACCAGAGTCCCATTCATCGTTCGCCTCCTCTTTACCATCCTCCACCTCCCTTCCCACATCAACAACCACTTCATCGTCCACCTCCTTAACAAGCGGCGTAACTTCATCAACAATCCTAAACTCCCTCAGCACATCCTCCTGCCTTCTAAACATACCCCCAATATCCCTCCCCTTAGCAGTCCTCCCATCACCCGCCGTCTCCGCCATATTCGTCACAGCAAGATTGACCAACGAGAGATTCCAGCCTGCCTTTTCCGGGTGCAGCTTGCGAAACATGGTTGTCAAAGACTCTTTCACCAGCTTGTCTGCCAGTGTCTTTATGTTCTCGTTCAGGAGGAAGACAAAAGTGGGCAACGGAGCGGAGTGAGAGATCCGTTTGAAAGAGCGCGGTCGCGTGCCATCCGGGAGGAGGGCTTGTCGCGGTCGTGTGGTTAGGCGGAGGGTTTTGGGGTGGGCGAGCCATTTCTTGCCGTCAGTCTGCACAGCTTTGGACGTTTCCGCCGCAACATCGGGATCAGCATCAGATTTCTCCTCAAACCCATCTTCATCACCAAGAAGATCGACCCGCATGCGCTTCAACAGACTCTGTGCCAGCGTATTCAGCACTTTGATAACCTCGGGGAAAGTGTCCAGCCTGATATAACTGTCCTCGATACTGATCTGACGGGGCACCGTACGCATCTGACTGACCTCCGAATCGTCAATGCCGTGCAGAAGACACCAGATCTTCTGTCCGATGCCGTGCTGCGAGCCAGGGCCGGCGAGCAGCTTCTCGAGCATCTCAGGGTTCACTTCTGGGCAGTTTCGTACGAGTTCGACGGTGACGTTCTCTTTCGTACCGCCGTAGACCAGTCCAGTATCGATCTCAGCCGGACGATTGAGGATGAATTCGCGGAGTTTTTGTGCGAGTTTGAAACCGATGCCGGGCACTTTTCCAATTTCGTGGGTTCCGATGAAAGCCATAGCAGAGTCGCCATCGATACCAGGCATCAAAGTCGTCTGATCCTTAGGCTTATGCAGATTCCCAACCAATTTAGCCAAGACTTTGTTAGTAGCAACGCCCAAAGTAGCCGTATACCCCTTCTGCTCCTCGAGCTGATGGCGGATATACATCGCCAAATGACTCCCCAGCCTCAACCTCAGCGTCGCAGCATCCACGAAACCATCAGCATCACCAACGAACCCATCCCCCTCCAGAAATGTATTCCCAGCCACACACCCAGCATCAAACCCAAACCCAGCAGTCGGATCCTCCCTCTCAATCTGAAAGAACGAATGCTGCAAGTCGTTCCTGTTCAGGATTTCGATGTTGTAATCAACCATATCAGTGACATTCAACCAGACCTCATCAAATCCCAACCTCTCAACCTTACCGTTCCACGTGTAAGCTTCGATGAATTTATACAATTCCTTGCTGGCGTCGCGGAAGGGACTTATATCTTCGCCCAGCTCGATGATGACTTCGGGGCAGATGCGGCGGGCGTCGCGGACGAGTTGGAGTTTGTGCAGGCCGCGGGCGCGGGCGGTGTAGTTGCATGTTACTATGGAGAATCAGTGAAAGTGCCGTGTGTGATTGCGAGAGGTAGTGAGGGTGTTGGGTAGGCAAACGCCAGGATGCTAGATGGGCATACCGATGATTTGTTTCTGCTGTACCGCGAAGGGGAGAGCTTTCAGACTTGGATTTTTGGCTTCGAAGACGGCTGCGTAGAAGCAGTCGTAGTCCTGAGAGAGACGACATGTTAGCCAATGATCTGCTTGGATTTTCAAAGAGGCGCTGACTTGCGAAGTGGATGATCACTCTATCCTCCTTTCGCGGAGGGATTTTGCGCGCTTCCATCTTTTCTGCATGACAGCAGTCTTGGATCTGTTGCAAAAATGAAATGCACGATGTCGAGAGTTGTGTCGAGAATTTGACAGGAAACACAACCTACCTAGGCGCGTGAGTTCACTTCAGCAAGCGCTAGGCTACCTAGGCTAGGCCCGTTTAGGAGTTAATTACATGGAAAAATGGTATACATGTACGGGGCTTCCTCGTAGGTCATCATGTTGGGGAAACGCCAATGAGGGGCAACGATTAATCACAATATATCTCTACAAAGGACGGCGAACTCATGAAAACCAAGACATACAAGTGATGTACTGAAACATGATGGTGAACATTTCCTAATAATATACATCTATACAGCTCCCAATGCCTGGGAAATAAGTTTCTTCAGACCCGACATTCAATCCCCCTCATACAGCAACCGGCTCCTCAACAATCTTATCCTCGGCCTTGCGCTGAATCTTCGCAAGCCTCCTCTGCTCCGTGAGCGCCTGCATCCTCAAGATCGGCGCCTCGTACTTCTTCTGCACAATCGCCTCGATCTCGCGATTTGCCTCGCGTCGCATCAAAGGCTCCAACTCAGCTCGAATGTCCGCAATTTCCTTTGCCTTCAAGGGCCGGGTTCGCTGCTCGTATGTGATCTTGGGGGCCGCCGGCGCCGGGGTCCCGTATGATGATGTTGAAGGTTCGGGGGCTTCTTCCACTTGCTCTACTGTGTAGCTGACTTTCTTGGCCTTCAGCTGCGCCTCGAGCTCCCGCAGCTTCTTGGCGTAGAGCTCCGACCTCTGCGTCCGCAGGGTGTCTCTGATCTTGTCCTTTGCCGCTTGCTCCTCGGCCTTCAGCGCCTGTGGAGAAGGCGTCAGGCTGCGCCAGCCTTGTGGGGTCAACATGATGTATTTGTTGCGGCCGACGCGGAATTTCAATGGAGGCAGGTCCTTGGTCTGCTCGATCTGGAAGACGTCGTCTTCGGCCAGGACTTCCGAGACCATCGACTCTGGCTGGAGCTCTGGGTCTCCGTTCTCGCCGAGAGTGAGTTGCGCGATCTCAGCGTCGGGCGTGGAAGCCGCAAGGACAGCCTCCGCATCCTCCTCTTCCACGCGCAGTTCCTCGGGGTCGGCGGGCAAGCCCAGCGCCCTGCGTTCGGCGGTGAATCTGTTCTTGACGGTGTTGGTCTGCATGATAGCCCACCTCAACCACCAGCCACTCTCGCCCAGCTCCCTGATCCTAGTCTCCTTCTCGCCGAGCAAATATTCATCCAGACCGCCGAGTTTGTCGATCGTCCGCAGCACTCTTGAGCTGACGCGGACTTGCACGAAGCGGTTCAGCGCTTTGGAGAAGATGCGCTTGAACTGGATGTTGGGCCGCCACGAGCGCCTGCTCTTGTTCTTGCCCTTGACCGAGACATTGTTGCCGAAGCGGATGCGCTGCTCGCCGTACAGGCCCTGGCGCGACTGCTTGTAGAGTGTGGGCGGGCCGTAGGGGTATTCGGGGACGGTGTCGGCGAGGGCTTCCGAGTTGTTTCTGTCCCATTGCAGACTGGCGAGGCGAGGGGTGGAGGTTGAGAATGCCCGTCTCGCGGGGGCGAGCGAGCAGGAGCGGCGGAGGAGTGAGGAGGCCATTTTGGCCGGGTGTATGCGGCAGTCCAGGAGAGTTGAGAGGTTGGTTGATGGACGGGTTGAGTGAGGCCAGAGAGTGCGGCCGTGTCAAGGCGTTGTCAATTCGAGGCTCTCAATGCGCTTCCTCTCCATGTCCGACGACAGACAGACAGACAGACAGACAGCTCGGGAGTGCTCCTCCGCAAAAAGACGGGCGGCGTGCATGACTCGCGCCTGCCATTCCATATTCAAGGGTTACCTCACTTACACAGGCGGCTAGTATAGCGGTATCCAGCAGTCTCTCTCTCTCTCTCACGGAAACAACTCACAGCACAAATCCAGTCAAGATGGTCTCAAACTCGCTCGCCCAACGCATGCGCAAGCTGCAAACAAAACTACTCTCCATCCGCCTCGGCTCGGGCGCATTCGTCCTGCCCAAAGACATCAAGAAGATCCATCTGCGCTTCGCCCCCAAGATCAATGGCGGCCACATGGGACCCAGGTACGCCTCACCTCACCTCAAAACACCACCTAGTCTACGCACCCTAACACATTTCGTAGAATGTTCTGGCGCCACGAGCTCGTCCGCCTCAAATACCACAACCCAGCCGTGCCCATGACAATCGACCGCACCGCCGCGCAAACCGAAAAAGCCCTGCTAAGCGTGCACTACACCAACCCGGACGCGCCGCAGTCCTCCACCTCCCCAACCTCCGCGCCCGCCGCCCGCGACAGCACGACCAAGAACTCGACGCCTTCAGAAGCAGACTCGACTGAGAGAGTCGAGACGATCGACATGACCAACTTCAACAACACACAGATCCTGGACGCTTTTGTGCGCTTGACCAAGGCGCACCCCGTGGAGCCTACGGCGGAGGAGAACGAGGAGCTGGCGTCGCTCGAGGAGCAGAGAGTCAGGAGCGCGGCGGCTTCGAAGCTGAGCGCAGAGGTAAGGGCGAGGCAGAAGAGGGAGAGGGAGTTGTTGGAGCAGGCTAGGGGCGATATGGCTGCGTCGCAGGCGTAGAGAGTGTCTTCTACTTATGGATTTGTGGAACTTGTAGACGACATGAAGCATAGCACGGCGTTATAAAGGAAAAATCTTGGGTTTGGGTGGGGGACTTGGTGTGTAAATATGCAGGATTGTACAGATACTTTGTTTTGGTGTATACTAGCACTGTGAAGTAACGGTACGTTTTCTGACTAGCGAATCGCTTGCAACGCGAAAAATGACATGAACATGCTATCCAGCTCTATGCCGCAGCCAGGCCCTTCCACCAAGCCACCGTACCAAGAACAAACACCACAACCATAGCATCGCTCACGATCGTAGTGTAAATAGTCGAGTACCGTCCCACCGTCCTGATAAGCTGCGCGTACGGCTCAGGCACAAACCCACTGTTCGCAATCGTCGCCAGAATCCCCCCACCCTGCAACTGCCCTTTCTCTACGAAATACCTCGAAGTCTGCAGCACCAGCTCCGCCGTCCCGAAAATGTAAAAGGGCTTCGCTCCGAGACCAAAGTTAGAGTCCTGGACAAACACGTCCCCCGTCGTCCTAGCGAGTTTGGAGCCGCTGAAAGTCGTTGTGAAAGCAATGTAGACCGCGATGGCCAGAGCAGAGATGGCGTGCACGATCCGCCAGAGATAGGCGGAGCCGGTTTTGGGTGCTTGCTGGCCGGCGCCTCCCATGCCGCCACCTCCCATCATGGTGCTCAGCATCTGGGCCATTTGAGGTAAGTCGCCGCCCATGGCGTTGGGGTCGTTGGGGTCTCCTTGCATGCCGCCCATCAGCTGCTGCATCATCTTCGCCATGGGGTCCTCTTCGCCGCCACCTTGCTGGGCCTGCTGGGCTTGCATCTGCATCATAGCCTGCTGGAACGGATCCTGCTGCCCTGCGCCGCCTTGTCGGGGAGTGCCCATCCCGGAGGCATTCTGCGAGGTGTAGGGGTGGTCGGAGATGTCGACTTCGTCTGGGTCGTCGGCTACGGTGGCTGCTTTTGAGGGAGCAGTTGACGCTGCTGTTGATGTAGGTGGGGCGACCACGGGTCCTCCGAGTGCTTCTTCAGGCGGTGCGATCCCGCCGTTTAGGCCCTTGATTTTGGCCAGACGTTCTTCGCCGGTTGCTGCCATTTTGGCGGCGCGCTTCTCTCGGCGGAGGCGGGCTTGGAGTTGGGTGGGGGTTTCGTTGGGAGGGGCATCGCTGCTTGTTGTTGTGGCTGTGTCGGCCATGTTGGTGATTTCGAGGGTGGGGTTTGGTTGTTGTTGGATGCAAGTGTTGACAGTAGGGTGCTTAAAGTTCATGGATGAAAGTGGGATGAATGATGGAAATGCCAGCTATGTCATGGTTTAGGGTTAGTGTTGGGCTGCGCATCTTGATGCTCTATCTTCGTGTATTTCACTCTGTTCTGGTTCTTTTTGTTGTACGAAACGTTTTGCATGGACTAGATGCTAATAATCTGCCCCTTTGCTTTCTTTAGAGGTATGTATCGATGAGCGTTTGCTGTCCAGCTGTATGAGCCATTGTGAGTGAACTTTCACGAGCGAATTGCACAAGAACCAGCTTGACCACAACCTCCATCACCATTCCTCATCCCTACCTAGTCACAAGATGAATGGGCTGATGCCCCAAAGATATCACATGCGATCTTGACAACTTCGTCCATCTCTCTCTCTCTCTCTCCGGAGTACCGACCCCCATCCAAACTCATCACTTCCAACCAACCAACCAACCCAAAACCATGCGACGCAAACGCCAGCAAAACCCCAAAAACGCACCCTCCTCAAAGAAACCCCCTCTAACCCACTTCCTCTGCCTTCCCCTCGTCACCCCATCCTCCAAACCCCAACTCGAAGCCAGCATCGAAACCTTTCGCAAGAATGTATCACCAAACCAACAACCAAATCAACCAAACCAACCAGAGCAAACCGAGCAAACGACCAACCCCGCCACTCAAATCCACCCAAAAGCAATCCGACCCATGGGAGTATTACACTTGACTCTCGGCGTAATGAGCCTGGACGATTCGAAACTACAAAAAACCATCGATTTGCTCCAGAACCTCGACATCAATCAGTTGCTATCCAAAGCCGCCGCAGCGTCTCAAATCTCCATTCCACCACCAACGAGATCGACCTCGGACTCAACATCAGAAGACAAGAACCCAGCACCACAACCACTCAAGACCGATCTCAAAGGCCTCGCCTCAATGCACTCCCCGTCCAGTACATCAATCCTCTACATCCCCCCCTCAGACCCCACCAAACGCCTCTACCCCTTCTGCCTAGCCCTGCAGAAACACTTCCAAGACGAGGGACTTTTACTGCCTGATGGCAGGGAATTGAAGTTACACGCTACGATTGTCAATACCGTTTACGACAAAGGCCGACGAAAGAGAGCTGCACCACCGAAAAAAGAGGGAGGGGTGGGTGGTGAGCCTTTGTCTGCATCCTCTGAAGGACAAGACGAGGATCGATCCCAAGGCCAATGCCACCCCACGCCCTCCAACGCACCCCTGAAGTTCGATGCAACGCCTTTACTAGAAGCCTACAAAGATTTCGTCTGGGCCGACAATGTCGTGTTGGATCGGATTGCGATTTGCGAGATGGGGGCGAAGAAGGTGTTGGGTAGCGACGGGAATGCGGCGGGGGAGGAGTATGTGGAGGTTGCGAGGGTGGGGTTGCCTGTTGGATGAGAATGAGACCGAGATTGATGGTGTCAGGATTGGAGGGAGGTCTGGAGAAGTTGGGTTTGCTCGTTCATACCTAGATCTTGTGTACTGGCTTTGACACATGTACTCCAACAGGTTGACTGCAGCGCTGTCTCACATGCCTTTGAGTCTGCCCTGAATTCCTTGTGACTGTCTCCTCTAGCTCGATCAGTCAATGACCCTTGCACGTGGTTTTTCGATGGAGTACTTCCTTATGCGTAATCATCCGGATTCTTTCGCTCCCGGTAATTTCCGTCAAGGCAGTGACTTCACCAGGTTGGTGTGGACACCCGCCACAGCCCTATATCATCACCACTCGTCTTGAACGAAGCAAGACAAGACAGCAAAGACAAGTAGAATGAAAGTTAGGAAGTAAAATTTGGTCTTCAACGTCTCGTCTCAAATTTCCCAAGTAAATAATCATATCAAGGTCTTTCCGAATCCAAGATTATAGTGTGCTATACAAGAATTTGCGTGGTTTCGAGTGGGCAGCTCTGTGAGGCTCGTCGTCTGTAATTCCCGCGGGATCAGGAGTACTTTGGTACTTCTGAATCTCTCGAAGTTTCGAAGGGGCTTCAACGTCGTCGTCGCTTAGATGCGCTTGTAGACCGCTGAACAATCTACTGACGAGCCGCGGCGGCGGGAGCAGCGGGGGCTGCGCGACGAGATGCCTGTCTGCTCCTGTTACGTTGTTAGCAAACACCCGCAAACAAATCATTCCCACTCAAGAGAACACTTACATGATGTTCCTGCTGACGAAGCTGACACCGATCATGAACGCCCAACTAGGGATCTTGGAGAAGCCCCAAATAGCGTAACCGACGGGGATGTTCAGGCCGTACTCGGCGAGCGGGCCGTTGAAAGGGTGGAAGATGCCCTCGTAGGGCTCGGTCTGCTTGTACGTCTCTTGAAGGTGGATGGCGGCGACCTCGGGGGCGGTGATGGTGGTGCGGTTGACGTAGATGGAGCGGACGGTCGACGCGGGCGTGCTCTGGTCGAGGAGCGGCTGGGGCAGCTGCATGTGGAGGACACGGGGCGGGCTGACGGACCAGGCGTTGCAGAGGACGCCGTCCTGGTCGCAGTTCAGGTACGCGAGGTTGGGCGGGTTGGGAGTCGCCGAGAGGAGGGCCACGCTGCCGTTGAAGGCCTGCTCGGGCTTGGTGCAGGTGCCGAAGCAGGTGCCGTTGCCGCCGGTCACAAAAACCATCCACTCCTCGATGCCGGGGCTGGCGGTCGCGGCGCCGGGCTTGATCAGCTCCTTGTGGTTGGCGAGGGTGAGCTGTTGGACCTGGATGTCGGCGACCTTTGCGGTGGCGGCGTCGATCGGGTTGGGGATGGACTCGAGAGAGGGCGCGGCGGGGATGGCGGACGAGGCGGTCTCGGATGCCTGTGCCAAGAAGCTCTTGACCTGGCCAACGACGTTCTCAAGGAGAGGAATCTGCTGCGCGGCACCGAGAGCCGGCAGGGCGAGAAGGACGGAGGAGGCGCGCATGTTGGTGGTGAATGTGCGTGTTTGTGGGAGGTGTCGTTTGGGATTGGGAGGGTCGAGAAAAGACAAGTGGCCTATGCTGTTGAATGGAGATGGAGCTGAAGGAGCTATACCAGCGCGTCAGTATAAGATAAGGGTCTTCAAGTTGTCGCCGATTCGGGACGTGTATCCGATATGCAGGGCGAGGATTTGGTGATGACTTACAGTTCTGAAGATGAAACTGACACACAACGATGTAGGACAATGCGACACGACAGATGCTGATGCTGACGAGACGTGAGGGAGTAGCTGTTGGCCCATGCTCGGCACAACACCACTATGCACGTCTCCAGGCAACGGCGACCCGATTCGTCCGGGCTAGCCCTTTTCGGCCATGCTCGGTGAATAAATCCCGGACTCGACTTCGAAGATCACCGCATTCACCACAGCATGGCCATGAACATGATCATCTTCTGCACCTGAATAGGCCAGACCGACAGCGAAACGCAACACATCTGGACGTGCCGAGCTGAATGGCCATCCCCTGGAAACCGAAAGATCCGCACCAGTCGGCTCAGCTGCAGCACTGTATTCCGGCAGCCTTGAACGACTAGTATGCTCGCTCATGATGCGTCTCTTGCGGTATTCTGGCCTTCGTCGACTGGCGCGCCTGCTCTGTATGAACTCATCTCTTGAATGTGAACCTGGACTCTACTAGGTCTTCAAAAGGGATGGCCCGATGCTTGTCGTCGATATCCATCTCCATCTTCCGAGTTCCAAGGTCGACTATCCATCTCTTGCATCTTCCGAGTCCATGCGGCTTGATAGGTAAGGTCGTTCCATTTCGAAAAGCTCGCGAACAGGCTAAGCCTACCGTCCGTTGATCCAAGTCGCCTTTCTCTGGAGAGCCTCTCGCAGTTGCCGTCAAGGTCAGCCATGTCGCCTATCCGCTCCCCGACTGGCTGGGCTGGTGCTGATGCTGAGCGATCATAAGGGAACGCGAAACTTTCGTCCATGGTGCATGTAGCGCGGCGCGCATGCATGTTAATGGCTGATCACTCCGTTCTGGTAAGCATTATCGCGAGTCCGCTGCCTGGCTGGCTGGCTGCCGGTCATGGTCCTGGGTGTTGATGAGAAAATGCGGAACTGTCATCAACGATGCACGTAGTCCGGCGCGCATCTATGCTGCTGGCCAGTTAACTCTTTTATAGTCAGCATCGTCGCGAGTCCTCTGCTATGCTGGCTGGCTAGACCGGTGTTGGTGTTGAGCGACGATGAGGAAACGCGGAGCTGTCATCAATGGTGCACGTAGTGCTGCGCGCATGAATGCTGCTGACTTGTTAACTCTTTACAGTCGGTGTTGTCGCAAGATCTCTGCCATACTGGCTGGCTGGGCTGGTGCTGGTGCGACTTGGTGAGGACTCGAAGCTGTCATTGCGAATGCATGTAACAAAGGCACCGCAGTCGATGGTACTGGCTCGTCAATACTTCGCCGTCGGCTTTGTTGAGCTACTCTACTGACTGGGCTGTTGCTGGGCGACGGTGTGACGACACAAACCGGTCCGTCATCAGGGCGGCGCGCGGCGCCGTCCATCGACATGCTATTGAAGTTCTTCACGTCGCTGCTTACATATATAGGCTGGCATCCGATCGTCGAATACACGTCGACGACCTCTAGCTGCATGCCACTGGCTTTGCCTTCCCCAATGCATTACCAACCTTCGATTCCGAAGAAGCTTCCGCGGTGGTGGGTGGTCGAGCAAGACTCGAACGTCGACCCCGACGCTTCCTTAGCTCCCACACGAAGTGACAGAGTGTTGAAACCACGGGGCACCGACGCCAGCCACCTACCTTTCCCGTGCAACTCAATGAAGGAAGCCGGTGCTTCCACGCCGAGCCGTCGCCTTCACGTGCGCTTGGAAAGGTAGAACTCACGCACTTCCCCTCTGCTGTCTGCTCCAGCTACACAACCACCTTTTTCTTTTGTGCTGGCGTTGGTATTGCTTACGATCTTTCGTTATTTGCAACAACATTCATAACTTCCTCAGCGACATTCCTCAGCTACATTCCCGACCTACATTCCAACTACCCCCTCCCCCACAACCAAAACATGCCTGAGTGCGTAACTTGCTGGGGCGAGTACACGGAGCTGCACCCACTACGACACATGAGGTGCAACTTGCACCACTACTGCGAGGACTGCTTCTGTGAAGCCTTGGAGCTCGCCATCAGCAAGGAACGTTTCCAGTTCATACCATGCGGCGAGAAGGATTGCCCGCGCCTTAAGTTCAAAGATGTCAAGGAGATTGTCTCCAGGTTCGTAACGATCTCAGCTACTCGGCGCGTCAACCTCCTGCAGCGATGCGCTGATCGCTTGATTCTCTACAACACGGCCGACAGGACTATTTGCAGCAAAGAAGCTTGCCCGCACTTCTTGCCCGTCGACACCTTCGGTTTTGAGAACGGTCAACGCGTTCGATGCCCGGACTGCAACACGGTGACTTGCACACAATGCAAGGGTCACGTCAGCTCAACCGATATCTCTGGACATACGTGCAGCCCTGAGACCTCCAGTATCGTGCGATTTGTGGCAAGTCTGCCCGACGACGAGAAGTGGAAATGGCAGAAGTGTGGGCATTGCAAGGTCTGGACCGAGAAGAAGCTCCTTGAGGATTGCAACCACATGTATTGCACTGAGTATGGCTACCTCGCCACTTTATCTTCGCGGTCTCAATGCTAACTGAACATTTCCCAGGTGCGGTTACTGGTTCTGCTTGATCTGCGGCGAAGTGTGGGAGGGAATATCTCTGTGCACGCACGGCTGCCCCATAAGGGGCCCTGCAAGGTACAACCCGGATGGATACAATCAATGCAGATACCATCGCGAGTCCGGATTGAGCCACGAGGGCGTTCCGAGGCCGCGCGATGCATTGGACTACGAAGAGAACGCCAGCTCAGTTGAACCGCGAGACCACAACGGTCATCTCATCGGCATTGAGAACGGCGCCATCGCGATCGAGGACGAGGGCTATGAAGCATTCGACGATGCTGAGGTCGCCAAAGAAGGCTGGGACAACGGCGCTTTGGGCGAAGATGGTGCGGCCAGCTTCCTTGACCCGGTTAACAATCCAAGCAACAGTGGAGGGCAAGATGCGCTAGACATCGACCCTAACGGTGGCGAAGACGTCGACGGCGAAGAGTCTGACGCCGACGGCGCAGAGTCTGAAACCAACAGCGAGGAGTCTGACGCTGGTGACGACGATTCGATGCTTGGGTCTGTCAAGGAATACGATCTCCCTTGGCAGGTGTCTCCGACCTGGAGTCTCGACGACCATTACTTCGAAATTGACGAAAGCAAAGCCATCATGCCTTGGCCAACCCTTGCCGACCAGGCTCAGGATGATGCCAGGGACGACCCTCTGGCCGAAGACGACAACACGCAGCCAGTCTCGCAGACGTCCCTCATTGCCGACGCATGGGGCGCGGACACTGACGGCTTCGACATGGACGGTTTTGGTACGTGTATAACATTCTGATGATAGACCACCCGACGCTCGGACTGACATCTTCAACAGATTGCTACGGACTCGACCGCCAGGGGCGTGATCGGAATGGCCTCACTCCAGCCGAGGCGATCAATGCCCTCGGCGAGGAAGCTAAGTGGTGAGCAGATTTGGCGGCAAGAATCTCCATGACTGAAATGCACGCGTTTAAGCGACTGCTGAGCGATTTTTGAGCAGCAACAGCAGCAGACAGCTGCTATCGAAGAGCTAGCAAAGCTCTGACACTATTACTATCACGACGGACAAGCCTCACGAGAGGCCGCCTCAGGGGACTTGGATACTTGGAAGGCGCGATTCGAAAGGCGATTTGTTTTTGCTACTACGAGAACCGACCTGAGCATTGCATGTTGATCTCCATTTTTCCGAGAAACGACTGCGAAATCAGCATCAGGTCAGGGGACTCGTCTGCGGATGCAGCACAGCGGTGCTATTCTGGGCTGGACGGGAGGATGGGGGCTGTTACGAGCGCAGGATGCTCACTTTACCGGCTCCTGCATCTTTCAGAGCCAGCCACAGAATAAATCTCCATACATACGAAGCTGTACAATTGAGTCGATTGACAGGGTACGAGTTGACTAAGCTGTCCTTTTGCAGGCTCGAAGATCTTAGGATGGATCTCTCATTTATTTCTTTGTCGACCGAAGTATGTCTGCCTTTGTCCGCCCAACAGGAGACCGCGACAATGCTTGTGATCACGTCGTTCAAAATACCGAGTCTTCTTTAACCACGTCTCACTGTCCTTTGGTCTACGCCGGGTCCGCAACGAGCAGGTGAGGATTATCCGCTGAAGCGACGGTAGGATTTTCGAGCCTTGACTTCACGATGACACTGACTTTGCTGTGCTACGCATCCAGGTCACCCGCTTTTCATCCGACGGAAATCATGATCAACGACTTCATCTTTCTACTTCTGGGGGACTCCCATGTTTGATGACACAGCTTACTTGCCTATCTAGAGTCGACTCAACACAGCCGTTCGGACTTCTCAGCGACCACGAACATCCAGCAGGCTTTCGACTTTGACGAGCACTGGGATAGAAGGGCCAAGCGATCAGAACGGAGTGTCGTCTGCCCTGTTGAGATCGATCAGGAAGTCCCGGCAAAGACAGTGTTCTACGGTTGGACTCTAGATTCTGGATCACGAACGTCCCTTCGTCTGTACACGCCAACACATCAATAATCATCAGCACCCGCTACATTTGCAACCCACCACCGTCGCCGGGGGACATTCCCAACAAGGCTATACAACTCCGATGACTCACAGGCCATTGCTCAGCTACAACTAGTTACTACATACTCTATCCACACTACATACAGACTACCTTTTCCACAAGCGTCGTGGGATTCGGCAAGGAACATCCGCCGTTAGGTCTAAGTGGTCCGGCACGAACCTCGCTGCACCGTTGATTTTCAACTCGGCCGTTCACGTTGTTGGCAGCTAACGACCTCCATAATCTGTGACGACTGTGCTGATGCAAAACGTCAAGTAAAGCATGGGTTTCGTGGTGACGTTAGGGAATCGGACCTCGGTTGGAGTTGTGTTGTTGAGCGGCGGAAACGGCGGACGGCGGAGAATGCTGGTCCTAAGCGATATCGAGTGGGTAGATGAACTCGCGGGACTTGCTCGGACCTTTTGAGGTGCAATAAAGCATTTTGCAAACAGGAGCCCTCGCGTAGTGATTGAGGTGGAGCTGTATCGACGAACCGAGTTCAAGGCTGACGATGGCAACACCGCTGGCGGCGGTGAGTTTTGTCGTTGGATTCGGTAAGATGGCGAGCACCACAGGGGTCAACGATTGACGTTGTGGAGTAGTCATCCGATGGCGTTCGTCCGGAAGGATGAACTTCCCCGTGTCCCCATATTGATAATTTTCGGTCGTCGCCAACTCAAAAAAGGCGGCTGTTCGGACAGGCCTCGAAACACTCGATGTCGCAATCGCTCAAGCGAGATTATTTCTTCGAAGCAAGCAAGCCTGCCTTTATGCGAACAGCAAACACCAGTCCAGCAGATCCAACCAGACTATAACGTAAAAAACAAGCAGTCCTCGTCCTCAGATAGTCTGGCACTTATGCCTAACATCATCACACCTTATACTGCATCAATCACGTGCGGGAACATCACGTGGAGACCTACCCAATATATCGATGTCGATCGAAATGCAAGCGGTATGGCCAGACCTGGACCCCGTCGGCGCTCGTCGTCGTCGTGCAAGCGCTAACTAACGGCTGCAACTGCCAACCACTCTCTCTCGAACCCGCTGTGGATATCAACAGCGCGGGGCACGCTCGTATTAATACACTGCGGTGATCAACGATCGTCGTTCATCAAATAGAAACTCAGCCGTTTTCTCGGAAGGATATTACTCCGTCGTCGTCAAACGGCGAACCTGCATTTTTTGGTAGAGGCTTGAACTCCACAAAGAAACCGAAAAAGACTAAAAATTGGGCGGCTCCAAAAAGTCTCTGGCGGCTTTTGTTGGGAGGGGAAATTCGGGCTTGTCCACGCGCTCCCGGGCACGCGGTACAGGCAAGTCTGGCAGCTGTCTGTCTGAATGTCTTGGAACCACGAGGCCAGCGAACCGAAGTCTATGTACTTCACAGCGCTGCTTTCGAGAGCGAGATCCATGCCTGCCTGTGCATGCAAAACGATGGATGCGGGGAGGCGGGGTATTGGAAGGGCATTTCATGGAGGCAGCGCCATGTGCGAGTTTCGCGTTGTCATGGTTTTCCCTCCGACATGCGGGAAGGTTCATGAAGGATGCGCTCCTGTTGTGCGGTGGTGCGCTAACTTGGTGAACAGCAGGAGTAGTATGGAGGAGGACAAGTTGGGGATGCCACTCTGCAGCCAACCCGTTCGCCTCCACCTCCACTGCCACCACCGGCGGACGGGCACGAGCCTTTTTCCCTTGCCCGGCCGCAGTGGCCGCCCGCCGGTTGCGCGCCTCATGACAGCACGATGAGGAGCCGTCGCCGGCCAGTTTTCTATTAATCCTCCCACATACGTAGGAGCCGGGGCGGACGGGGCAGGTTTGACCTTGAGGAGGATGACTCGATGGGCGGCGCTCAAGCTCCTGTGGGCTTGCATCTGTGGCTGCGCCAGAAGGCCTTACTTTTCCTTAGCCGCAAAATCGCTCGGTCGACTGGCCTCGTTTGTGAGGTGGCCGTGGATTGCAATAGAGCGTCATGTCGGCGGGCGACAGCGACGACTCCTGACTCCTGAGGGCTCATGTCGGTGCCCGCAAGCGAATACTACAAGCCTTGGATGAGGTAAGATGGGAGGGGACGAGTCCGCCCGACTGAGGCAAGCGAGTGAAGCGACTCTCGCTACGGTAGGAGGGTAGGTAGGGCAGACGGTGTGTATTTCATTTCGAGCAGGCTAACCGCGATACCGGTGGATCTGAGGCAGACGATGATGTCCTGACGGGCACAATCGCGTGCTTATCGCGTGCGTGTAGTCACGACACTCGCCTGATAACGACGTATCGCGCGATGCTATGATGCATTGATGCTGCCGGCGATAGCGAAGCGACATATGCCCAGCAAGCAGCCTGCAATCTGATTGATAGGATGAGCCGGCAGGGGGGGTTCAGCCTCGGTACTTTACCCGATTGAGGGCTGAGGAGTGTCTCTGCCCAGAGCTTCCATGCATATGCAGACGCATGCAACCTGTAGACCAGACCAGACGGAATATTGGCAAGCTTGTCGTCCGCGCGTGCAGTGGTTCCGTCCTGCAATCTTGCCATTCTTGCTGTCCTACAGGCTGCAGGCAGTGCATGCAATCTTGCAAGATTGACACGATTGACATGACCAAGAGGCCTTAGCAACCAATCGTGACGGGTGAGTTTTCGGATATCAGCCGGATTGCAACGCTGCGTTCGGGACACGCGACAGGCACGAGTCACGACTCAGACCGGATGGGAAAATGCTAGTCGATGCTAGTCTACCGCTGCGACAACCATACGGAAGACCACCCCACGCTCGCCACCGCCGCCAAGCAGCTCGCTATGGCCGGTAAGTGGGGTGAAGAAGACGACGATGCGGTATAAACGGTATGTGCGGTATGTGCGGTTTATGCGGACGGCTATCCTCTCCCTCATGCAAGATGCAAGCAGCTCATTAGTCCAATCCTGCCGCGCTACTATACATATCCATGCTAACGCACCGCAGCAGATCTGCATCTGGGTAATCTGCAGGCGGCGCTGGTGGCCTGGTCGTCGTCGGTCGGCTGCGGTGCCAGATGCGCGCGCGAAGAAGGCATATCGAACAACGCAGAGAAGGACTTGGAAGGTCTTGTGAACCTTTGGCTGACCAAGTGGCTGACCTCGCCAGTGCTCGCTCGCGCAACACTTGCATAGCGTGCATCGCGTACCTTAAGCCGCCGCCATCCCCCTGCTGCATATCGGCATAGCCTGGTGCTGCATAAAGTATATATCGCAACAGCCCTCTCGTCCTTTCAACAGAAGAAAGGGTCCCCTAATTAACCTGCACGCTAAGCCCATGGAGCCGCGGTCCCTGTCACCACCTCTGTCACTACGAGACCATTGCAGCACAGCTTTTGCTAGGCGATTGGCCCCAAGTAAATCTAGAGCCAGAGCCAGTTCCACGCGACCTGCCCACTACCCTGTCTTTGTTCTATCTTGACTATCCCTCGACCTAAAACATAACCGACCTCACTGCTGTTGCCAGGCCCAATCTATCTGTATCCCCCCTCTGTTTAGCTGTACCTGCTTGTTATCATTACCACTTGTTTATCCACTCGCCATCCACCAACACTCACCACCACCAACACATCTCATGACCACGCAATGACCGCTGCTCCTACCGAGGAACGTATTAACGATGCCGTACCGGCTACGGCACCACCAAAGAAAAAGAGAAGAAGGACTGGCGCCGGTGGAGCTCAAGACGACTGCTTCACATGTCAGAAGCGTGCAGTCGGATGTGACAGGAAACGTCCATACTGCACGCCCTGTATCGAGATTGGAAAGGATTGTTCCGGCTACAAGACCACCTTGACATGGGGTGTTGGTGTTGCCAGTCGAGGCAAACTGAGAGGCCTCTCCAGTCCTGTGGCTAGCAGGAAGCCGGACGGCAACGAAGGTGGAATAACGAAGGGAGTGGCGAAACGGAGGAAATCCTCATTACTCGGACCTGCAGCCGAGTCCTCGCATACGCCTACGCCGACTACTACATCCAATCATGGACCGCCTCTGTCGACATCACCTCCAAAGACTGAAGCGCGATATCCTTCGCTCAGCATCCCCATACCCACGCCACAATTCCCAAACGGCTGGAACGGACCTGGATTCCTTAACCACCGACAGATGGCATCGAATTTGTTACCACCCGGTCAGCTGCAGACGGCCATCACTCCCTCGTTCGAACACGATGGGTATCCAATGTCGGCCATGTCGATGAACTCATACAACGACGAATGGAGCTCGCCGGCCGAGTACCCACAAACTCCTGCCTCCGCCATCTTCAGCGACCATCAGAACAGCTTGGACTCCTACATGGACATGTCATCATATCACTCCGCCAACGAATCATATCCTCAATCGTTGAGTTCGAGCATCGACTCATTACATAGCGCAGGCTCTGGTCATCTTTTCGAAAGCGTCGAGCCAGCTGAGATCCAATCGTTCAGCAACGCACTATTCAGCGAGGACTTCCTGGACTCCGAGATCCAACAGCAAGAAGAGGCCAGCAGGGGAGACGAGGTCTCACTAATGCGCTCCGAGTTCGATCATCCATTCTTCTTCGTCTCCCCCCGTTTGCAATCTCTCATCTCATACTACGACCAACACATCTGCCCGTTCCTTGTGGCGTTCGATGGTCCCGATAATCCATATCGCATGCACATTATTCACCTAGCAACTCAGAACGAAGGTCTGCAACACGCCATCGCCGCACTCGCAACAAACAACATGCGTATGCGCCAGATTGGCAACCGAAAGACAGGCTTTGCCGCTGAAATAGCAAGCGCCTTCGACGGGCAAGAAACATCACAGCCCTCCGCGGAAGAGAGCTGCTACAAGCAAGTATCGATCGAACAGCTCAACATGCAGCTCGCCGACCCGCGCGCCGCCCAAGACGATTCCGTCCTCGCAACACTCCTAGTCCTCTGCCTCTTCCACGTCTGCGACACAGGCTTCAGCAAATTCAAGACACAGCTCGCCGGCGTACAGAAGCTGATGTCGATGCGCAACCCAAACACGAAAAGTACATTCACCGGCTGGGTCGAGATGTTCTTCTCGTGGTTCGACGTCATGACATCTGCCGTCAACGACAGAGAAGCACAAGTCCACGGCGACAGCATGGACATGCTGAACTACAACTCCAACCTAGGCGCTCTGGAACAGTTCTCCGGCTGCGATGGTCGACTCTTCAAACTCATCGCCCGTCTCGGAAGACTAAACCTCCTAAGCCAAGGTCGTCCAGTAACACCACAGCAAAGCACCACACCGCGCCCACGCCACCAAAGCGAGGAGCTGAAATGGCCCGGCCCAAACCACAGAGGCAACAATGCCTCCCGCTCAGCGCTAGACTACGAGTTCGTTGACGGCAACGGCTGGGGCACCCCGATCGCCTCCACCCCCGAAGAACAAGACGGGTACGACTCGCAACAAAACTTCCCCGAAGACCCCTCGCGCCCGGCCTTCGACGAGCGCCGCGAGTTCTGGGCCGAATGGCACGACATCCGCATCCGCCTGATGCAGTGGCAAATGGATTTCTCCACCATGCCCTCGGCGCCAGACAGCCAGAGCGATCCTGCCCGTCACGCATCCGAACAGCGCGACCTGCTACACATCTCCGAATCGTTCCGCTACTCGGCGCTACTATACGTAACGCGGCTAGCCCACCCTTTTCTCCCCTCCTCAGCCCCCGAATTCCAGTCCACAGTCAGCCTGGTGCTCTACCACATCACCGCCCTGCCCATCACATCCTGCGTCAACAAATTCCTGCTCTGGCCGCTCTTCATCGCCGGCACCGAAGCCGTCGAAGCATCGCATCGAGATCTCATCCGTCAACGATGCGTGGAGATCCAGCGCGAGAGCGGCTTCTACAACAACATCTCGTGCCTCGAAGTCCTGGAACGGGTCTGGATGGACGGCGAAGTCGGCGCCGGGCACGACTACGAGATCCTCGCGAGAAGGAGGGATAGTGAGGCGCCGATGGGGTGTAAAGGTCGACAGGCTTTCCGCTGGCGGAGAGCCATGGACCGGGTGGATGGGGAGTACATTATGATATGATTTTTTTGATGGCAAGGGTATGAAAAATAGATATGCGATGGTCTGCTTGGATGACCGGATTGGAAGGCTAGACGAAAGTTATCTCTTGTGCTCTAGGGTGCGATTTGTGTCGCGGGCATTAGGTTGGGCGGGTTTCGTTGTCGTCGTCGTCATGAAATGCTAGATACCAGATCTCATACAAGAAGAAAGTTGTTGAATCGCATTGAAAGTTTTCCGATCTGAGCTTGTTCCTGTAGACCGAGTTCGTTGCAACGTTCTGCTACTATGGTTTCTTCTACCAATGGAAAAGACGCTAGCAATTGAGGTTATGCTTGCTTGCTTGCTTAAAGTTGACGTTTCGCGATCACCAATGTGCTCAACTCGTTGTTGCATCGATGACGGATTCTTTATCAATACATCCAAGCAGTCTCCCTAACAGCGAAACCACTTTCGCTTGAAACAGGTGATTATAGTTGGCATGCTTACAACAAACTTTGTTTCGCATCTCTTGCTCACCTCAGCACTGAGCCTACCACTTCTTGACGATAGTATACCACATATTATCAACAAGTATCCAACAAGTTCAGCTTACCCTTAGTATTGCTACCTGTCATTCCATTGTTGATTGAGTTGTCGCAGTCCATACCAACTCAACTTGAGGTCAGATCATGTCAAATGACGAACCAAGAGTTGGCTTTTCGCGGAGGACTGCATTTGAAGCGAAACCAACGGGTAGCATATCCACTTCTCAGACCAAAGATAAGAGATAACAAACATGGCTTTTCCATCTCCCATCTACTACCAACACTCGCTGACTCCGACTTGCCGTCTGCACGTGTGCGGGTCGATCACGGCACTGATCATGCAGTAGCGGCTGATCGTGAGAGCCAAGTCATCGCAACAAGCAGGCTCCAATCCGTTTGATGACATATCACGGCCTGATCGGTAGGTGGGAACTGCCTTGAACCAAGTTGCTAGCTTGCTCGATGAGGCCTCAATGTCGACGGATTATTTGGATGCATCGCCCTTTAGGGTTGGGGTTGGGGTGACACAGTTCCTCAGGCGATACTAGAGCTACTTGACCAGTATTGATCGGCGGGCTTCCACCAGGCCCCTTCGATCGATGGGGAAAAGGCCAGCATCGAGCATTCGAACCGACTAAGATCGTCATCAAGCTCACCATCCAAGCAACATCCATCCGATAGCTCGCTCCTTGCGGCGACAGATTATGATAACAACAGAAGCCCAGAATGCATCTTTATGGTTGTAATAATCTTCAATATTCATTACAGCATCACATAAAGTGACCTATTTGTTTCATTCGAGTCGTAATGTCCCATCTCCCCCAGTCCAGTCCAATCCAATCCTTCCAACGCTTAAGCGCTCGTATCGCCACCAGTCGCGGCGTACTTGTTCTCGTTGTCAATCTTGTTGGCACGGTCACCGGGCACGCCGGCCGAGGGCACGGCCTTCTCTTGCATGGTCTCGATGGCGGCGCTGGCGGGGTCGTTCTTGGTGCCGACCTCGTTGTTGAAGGAGGCGTTGGGGGCGGACTCGTCGAAGGAGGAGACTTCGGTGATGTTCTTGCCGTGGGGCTTGCCGGTGTCTTGGACGGCCTGGTGTTGAGAGTAGTATCAGTTGTTGTTGTTTGATTGGAGGTGTTGAGGGGGGTGGGGCAATGTGCTGTGATGGGACGTACCTGGTTCTGAGTGGGAGCGTTGGACATGATGAGTTTTGTTGGTGTTGGTATTGGGTATGAGTTTGTTGTTGAAGTAGGCTGAGAGTTGTTTGAATTGCTTGATGTTGTATTAGAAGTAACGGAGCTCAGTCCTTGCCAAAGGCTGTATAATATCAGCGTGCATTGGGGATTACATACCCATGACAACATGAGGCGTCACAGCAGCCCCGCTGTGCGCGAACATTGAAGTCATCTGATGGCAAGACACCTCCACAGCAAATGCGATTAGATCTCGATGAGACAGTCGAATTGATGGATAGACTGTAGACTGCGCCGAGGAGGAAGTAATAGTGTCTGTCCCTCGGTAGAACGAATCACGACGTCTCGATTTTCAGTAGCTTGTTCGCGATTTTTGCCTCTACCAGACCAATGCAAAGACTTCCGTGAGCAGCATCTCAACCGTCGTAGTCTGGTACATACTGTCGTGAATGAAAGATGTGGCTATTCATCGATTGATGTAGTCTTGTGCTGTAAAGCCATCATCGAATGTGGTTGCTCCTTACACTAAGATATGAAGACTTTCCTGACCTTGGACTCGTCCCACTCATCATCTTGCTCCCCGAGCTTTGTAGGATCTCTGTACCTGCCCTTCTTGACTCCCAACTTTTCGTTCAAGAGCTGCAATCTCTCTCGACCGAACACGCGGCCGTTGGGCAGCATGACCGGATCGTCCTCCATGGAGCTCGTCGTGTGGTGTGCGTATGGCACACTCTTGGCCAGTTCGTTGAGTTCGGTCGAGCAGATGGGACAGACGGGTGCACCTGTGTTGGCGGTCACAGCCAATGCATGTTGCGAGTGACATGCGGGTGTTTTCAGCGCACTGAGACCGGCGGACAAGGCGATTTGCAGTAAAGGTATGGGTGGAAGGGAGAAGAGTTCCTGATGTGTGTGCATGAACATTGTTGACAGCTCGTCGTATCGGTTGCGGGAGTAGAGAGTCTGCGAGATCTCAAGTCAGCGCTGCTGTGTTAGCTTCAAAGGTTATGTCAATTACCTGGTATGGCTCAACGAAAGTGTCTGGAGGATACACCATCAGGCCGCCAGCTCGAAGTCCAAACTTGGAACTTTGGTCCCCTGCCAGGTGCTTTCGGGCATGTCCTATAGCTTCCATGAGCTTGTCGGTGTCCCCGCAGCGAGTCAGTTCGATGAATTGCTGTAATCGTAGTTCCAGTTCGAGCTCGCTCTGTCAACATGTGTCAGCGCGTCCTCGTATGCAACTTCCCACAGATGCAACGTACACCAATCTTCTTGAGTGCATTCTTGTTCTCGGCGCACCAGTTCAGCGCCTCTTTGACTTCGCCGCCTAGCAAAGCCATCCTAATCTTTCCAGCTTCCTCAAACACACCAACGTCGACGAGTCTCCCTAGATCATTTTCTGCTGCCAGCTCTTTTGCGCTTTGTGTGAGGTCCTGTCTTAACAGGTAGTCCACCAGCAATCTGTCCAGCCTCACGTGCGACCAGCGATCGTAAGCCACATCTCCCAGACTGGGAATCTCGTGCAGTGTTTGTAGATGTTCAATGCGGGCCTTCTGCTGGGCATGCAGCTCTTTTTCCTCGGCGTGTAGAGCTTCGAGTTTGCGCTTGAGGTTCTGGGCTTTCTGTAGGGTCGCGTCTAAGCTGGCCAGCGTCTGGGCTGGGGATTGGGAGGTGCTGGCTTGGATGGCGGTGGTGGTTTGCTTGTTGACCGGCTCGATTGCCCTTTGGGCAGACTTGAGGGTCTTCTTCAAGAGTTCGTGAGGCAGACGAAGTAAAGGTCGTTCGAGCAGAAGATGCGAGTCGGGATCTAGTTTGAGGATGCTGTGTTCGGCCATGGCTGTAGTTTGTGACGAGGAGGAAAGGTGTGCAGAGAGATATACTACCGGATGTGGACCAAGCGATGGAAAGAGGATATTCAAGACACGAAGACGACTGGTACTTTGATTGTGGTGGTGTCTGTCAGGTCGTACTTGAGCTCTGCCGTCTGGAGGCACACTGTGGCTCGGAAACGCCATGTCATCGCATCAGCTCGGGACAGAAGGCGCCCGCTGCTCGGCCAAGATCTCTTGCACAACATGTGCAATCTTCCATTACAGATAAGTCGCATCACGTGTCCATTTCGTGTCCATAGGTCTCCGTCGCCGGCGCGAAGGATCACTACCCTTGTACCTAGAACCCGAACCCGGCAGTCATCATTTGGGTTGTGGAGACCGGAGACCGCTAGACCGCCAATCAGACGAGTATCGCGCGTCAACCATCTTCTGTCAGCCTCGCCAGCCACAACTTTGACCACAAGCAACAACAATGCCGAAAGACACTCTCCTTCGCCATGCCAGCCCAGCCCCGAGGTAGAGCCTGTCAGAACTGCCAGTCCATCAAAATCAAATGCGAGTTGGGCGCCGCTGGTGGCGGTCCACCACCGTGCGAGCGATGTGTACGGCTCGGTAAAACATGCACACTGGCTCCGCCGAAACGACAAAAAGATCGTGTTGCCGAGCTCGAAGCAAAGGTGGAAGCGTTGACAAAGCTTCTCAATGCCCAAGGGCTTCAGGATCCTAGTGTTGAGGAACCAAGACTGCCAACGCCGAGTACTGGTCCAGACGAGCCATCCGAGCCCTCAGCCATAGTAGCTTCACAGAAGAAGCGCAAACTGGAGACGTCAGTCTATGAGAGAGAACTTCAGAACAGCACAGACGACTCATCACCCGAAGGCCTTCACGCCGACGTGAGTGACGGCAATGTTACCAGTCGTCTTGATCGCCTGGTGTCGATCGAGCTCCAGCAGCGTGTTCTGGACGAATACATCGCCTCCTACCAATCCATCCTTGCCGTTGTGCCTTTGCCTAGCGATACGAAGGTGGAGTCCCTACGACAGACTATGCCCCACGTCCTCCACGCGATTGTTTACATAGCCAGCTGTGGAGTTCTGTCGTGGGAGCTACAGGACAAGATCAATTTGTCGCTCATTGAAGACCTGACTTCGAAGACACTCGCTCAATGCAAGAAATCGGAGGATCTCCTCCTTGCATTGCAGCTGGTGTGTCTTTGGTACAGGGCCCCAAGGAACTCAACTCAGATCCCCTTGTATCAACTAGTCCACATAGCTTCCGATATGGCGATCGATCTCGGATTTGGCGGTTACCAAAACCCTCCAAGCTTGTCAATTGATGGTATGCAAGAGGGACTGCCCGGGGGTGCAAAATCATGTCGCGTATGGCTCATATCATTCATCATCTCCGATACCGTTGCGCTCCTCCGGCGCAAGGCCAATGATCAAAAGTGGTCGCTCCATCACGACTATTGTCTCGCCATGGTCGAGTCGAATGGACGTGACTCTGGCGAGAACCATCTACTCTGGCTGGCGCAACACGCTCGGGCCACTCGGATCCTGGCCACTATCAACGATGGAATGGACCTCCAGGTCAGGTTGGTATCACCAGTCGTCGGCACCCCGGCATGTCAGCAGATCATGTATGTCTTGCAAAGTCAAATCACGGCCTGGCGGCTCCAGGTGCCGGCTGAACTATGGTCACCGAGCTTGGCATTCACTGGATTCTACATGGAGATCATTCTCAACGAGCCGGTGCTACATACGCCCACGAACAAGAGCGCCTTCGCAGCACCCTACTTGATCGAGCAGGTATCAGTCACGGATTTCCCAGCGCCGATCTTGACGCAACATCACATCGATTGCGTCCGCGCACTCACATCTGCGTGTCATAGCCTGCTCGACATCGCGACATCATTCACAGACGTCGAGATGGTTTCATTCCCCTCCCTGATATACGCTCCTCGTATTGCCCATGCGGCTGTAACGTTGGTCAAGCTACACGTTGCCGTCACGATACCCGGAAATACGTACGGACAAGCCCTCTCCGCCGAGGAGGTGATGATCGAAGCATGTCTCGACAAATGCTTAGAACTGGTGGCGAGAGGCATCAAGGTCGACGCTGAGAGCGTTTTCGTCCGGATTGTGAATTATGCGAGTGTGTTGAAAAGCTGGCTGCAGCAGTACGAGTCGACGCGACTCACGGCTGGAGAGTACGTGGACGGCCAGCCATTGTTTCATGAAGCCTCCTTGGAACAGGGGAGGAACGCTGGTAAAATCGGCTTCAGCGGTGCGATGGAGGCAGGAATTTCGACAAACGAGGCCAATACTCAAGTGGCGGTTCCGAAGTCCGAAGACGACGCCGCTTTTGCGGACCTTATCAACCTGGACTTCGCCATGGACGACTACGGGTTGTTCGACCTGTTTTACGAGCCGGACCTGAGCGCAAGTACCTTCGAGACATGAGCGCATGAACCTGTCTGGCGAACGACCAAGTCTCGCGAAAGCCGATATACCATTTTGTTAATCGAAGTGCTTGAACATTTGCCCATCGAGATCACGTCAAGTCGCCTGACGATCGCCAAAACAGCACATACTCCTAGCTGGTGCGCCACTGTCACAGCGACCAAACATAGTTAGCACTCTTTATCGGAATTGGGAGACGCATCTCCGCGAATGCAGACTGAGTTTTCTTCTTCGCCAAACCGAAGTACCGAGATCTTTTCCCTCGCTTCACACATGTGATCGGGTGTACCAAAGCCCAGACCCACGTGTGCCAATCGATAACGTCGGCCCTAGATCAACTCTAAACTCCGCCGCCGGGGTCGCTTCCCAGACAAATCTCGTGGTCAAAACTCATGAGAAATGAAGTGGGTTCGCACAGAGTATGGACATCCGGGATTTGGAGCTGAATACTACACTCTGGAGAAAAATGATGAATCCTTGCTGATTCCATCAGTGGTTGCTCGAAGTTTGGCCGTTCTACGACTCTTTACCGGATCATGAGAACAGCCAACATCGAACAAGCTCTCTCACGGCTTTTGAGAGCTTCCAGGGTCGCAGAGCGTTGTTACTCGATCTCATCGAGTCAAGGCGGCGCGGGGAAGCCAATTCTCAAGTGCCCGGCGCGCTCTCAAGTTATCTATCTTCTATCAGGCCTGATAAGGCTTTTCCCATCGCTAGCCAACGACACTGCATCATACCTCGATTTTTGTGCGGGCAAACAAAAGCGACGAGACGCTCTAAGGTCTGCTGGTCTACCAGACCTCGCGTATAAAGCAAAATGGTTTCCCTCCCAGGAAGACAGAAAGGCCGCCTCGAGCATCACCGTCTTCTACAGCCCTGAGCTTGAGACATACATGCACCTCTGATACCAAGCCATACCTTCTTGCCTGTCCGGCTGATCGTCTACCTATCACATCTCGTGTGCGCTTCATATCCCTCCTTCGATCTGCAACAAGGACGCTGCTCCGACTTGCTCTCCTACCTCGTGCGATCTCGCGTTCAACCCCATCGTTTGCGCGTCAAGATGGACAGGTTGCGAGGCTCTAAGCTCTCGCATTTCGCGAGCAAGATTGCGGTTGAGAGTGAACCGGGTCTTACTTCCACACAATTGCTCCTCACCAATGGTGAGCTTGCCCATGAATCCTCGAAACGTCAACAAACGCTGACTATTGGTCGCAGAGGACTTGAAGCCCGTAGAACCAGCGCGGAGAGAATGGCGTGGCCGCAACTTTGGTAAGTCATTATCCAAGTGAGATGTGCATCAACGAGATCATACTAACAATCATGCAGTATGTTAGATCCATGACTCCCTCTCAGCCTTGAATCTCTACTATGGACATCACTAACGTCCCTCAGGTCGCGTTCTGGATCGCTGATTCTTTCAACCTCAACACATGGATGATCTCGTCCGCCAGCATCCTCGACCCGGGTCTGGCTTGGTGGCAATCATGGCTCTGCGTGTGGATTGGATACGCCATCGCCGGAGGCTTCATCATCCTGACCGGTAGGATCGGCGCACAGTACCACATCGCTTTCCCTGTCGTCGGCAGATCGTCTTTCGGCATCTGGGGCTCGCTCTGGCCAGTCTTGAACCGCTCGGTCATGGCCTGTGTGTGGTACGGTGTCCAAAGTTGGATCGGAGGTGAGTACAATCGGCAGGGCAGCAAGACAACACCCAGCTAACGATGCACCAGGCGAATGTGTCTTCCTCATGATTCGAGCGATCTGGCCGTCGTGGGACAACTACACAGCGGGCGGCAGCAAAAACACCATCCCCGAATCGACAGGCGCGAGCACCGGCTTGTTCGTCTCTTTCTTCCTGTTCTGGCTGGGTTCGCTGCCTTTCCTCTGGTTCCCTGTACACAAGCTCCGTCACCTCTTCACGGTCAAGTCCTATGTCGCCCCGAGCGCTGGCATCGCGCTGTTCATTTGGGCTATCGTGCGCGCGAATGGCCTTGGACCGATCATCGACCGACCCGCAGACGTACAAGGCAGTGCACTCGCCTGGGGAATCATCAAAGGAATCATGTCCGCGATCGCCAACTTCGCGGCCCTCATCGTCAACAACCCTGACTTCTCCCGCTTCGCTCGCAAACCCAAGGACGCGATGTGGTCGCAGCTTCTCACGATCCCGATCTCCTTTGCGCTCACCAGTTTCATCGGAATCATCGTGTCGTCTTCCGCGGCTGTCATCTACGGCGAACCTGTCTGGTCACCTTTGGACCTGTTGGGCAAATTCGTCCGCGACGAGAACGTCACCGGCGCCACGCGCTTCGGCGTCTTCGTGATCGCAGCCGCGTTCGTGCTCGCTCAGCTGGGCACCAATATCGCGGCAAACAGCGTCAGCGCTGGAACAGACCTCTCAGCCCTCCTGCCCAGATTTATCAACATCCGCCGCGGCTCGTACATCTGCGCAATCGTCGGCATCGCGATCTGCCCCTGGAACTTGCTGAAAGACTCAAACAGCTTCACGACCTACCTGTCAGCATACTCGGTCTTCCTGTCTTCCATCGCCGGCGTCATGGTCTGCGACTACTACTGGGTCCGCAAAGGCTACCTCCAAACCCGCGACCTCTACTCGGGCCACAAGACCGGGCCGTACTACTTCACGTACGGCTTCCACTGGCGAGCCTTCGCCGCTTACATCGCGGGTATCCTCATCAACGTCGTCGGGTTTGCGGGCGCTGTTGGCACGCCGGTCCCTGTTGGCGCGGAGTACATTTACAATCTCAACTTCTTCTGCGGGTTCATTGTGGCTGCTCTGACTTACAAGGCGCTTTGCCACTTCTCGCCTATCCCGGCGATGAGCGATGTTTGGATGGAGGTTGATGATGATCTGGATGGCAGGGCGGGGAGTCTGGCGGAGGGGATGCATCCTGCTGATGAGGAGAGTGCGGAGGGCGTGCAGGCTTATGCTAAGAGTTAGGGGTGGTGGTTGGGTTGATGGGGATGATGATGATGAAAAAACATAGAGGTCCAGACAGAACATGGCTCCATGAACGAGGCTTTGCTGTTGCAGATGAGCTACGGTGACAAGACGGTCTTGTCGTCAAAGCTTTCCAGGGCTGCATGGTTTTGTGGCGTATGTATATCGATTATGAAAATATTACAGTACTGCACCCTTTGCGTTACATCTGACTACGGGGTTGATGATCCTGCTCTGACTGCTGACAGTTGCCTTCATGTCCGTCACGTGTTGTTGAATATATATACATTGCTCCCACGTACCTACTGTAGCACTTCATCACGTGACCAGAAAGTGAAACATCTGATCCAGATCTGATCCTCTCACGCGGCACTCGTCAAAGAAACACCAAACCAGCCGACGCGATCATCTCTACTGCTGACTATGATTCGCCAAAAATACCTATCCATCCCCTGGAGCCATACCCTCGCCCTGTCCTAGCTTACCGTTCTTCTTGCTCTCTCTCTCTCTCTCCCCCTCACACCAGCACAAACCAGAAACCCAAAACCCAAAACATCAATACCACAACAACAAACCCCTAAAAGAAATGCCACCCTCCGAATACCCGCCCTACCCAGGCGGTCCAGGCCCAACAGGCCCAACATCAAGCTTCTACCCCTACTCCCCGCCCGACCCGGACACGACTTCTTATTCGAGGAACAGACACGTTCACTTCCCCGACTCCTTCTCGCCTTCGTCCTTTTCGATTCGGATTAAGTTGGGGCCGAGAGACCATCCATCCAGTATCATCAAGATCTCGATCGAATTCGAGCCTGGGCATTTCCCGAGGGTCAGGGTTAGGACGAAGGGGGCGGGTGGGGAGGAGAGGGAGTCGGGGAGGAGGAGGAGACATGGGAGGAGGCGGTACTGATTGATCTCGTTGGTTGTTTGAGATTGAGGGCGATGGATGGGGTTTGGAGTTGGGGGTGATGGTTGCTGCGGTTGGTGGAATTCTCAAGGGGAGGGAGCGGAGTTGCGCTCTCTCGTCGACAACGCGATCTCCTTTGTTTTGGTCGACGATGGTATGACCACCGACACGCTGCCACCCTCTCTCTCTCGCCCCAAGCCGCCGTCCACACTGCCGGGAGAAACTGGCCGTCTTCCGACAGGAAGCTGATCTGGCCATTCAGATGCACGGTTTGCATGGTGCGCTTGTGTTTGGGATCGTGTTCGCGACCAGGAGTCAGGAAAGGGGACGCTCTTATGAGGTCGAGAGTTGGCGGGATGGTTTTTCTTTTTGGTTTTTTTTCTGACTCTCCGGGGTGAAGTGTGGTTGCGGTTCGGGACAGGTATGATGGCGGTACTCTGACGCGGCGGGGGAGTGAGGGCAGGTCTTTTCTTTTGTCAGGTTCTTGTTTTCTTTCCCTGTCTTGCGGTTGGGTTTGGTACTCTCTCTCAATGACGAAGTGTGTTTGTTTTGGTTCGATGTGTGATGGCATGAGCAGTGGCAGTAGCTGGCAGACGGAAAGGCTAAAGCAGGGTTGGTTGGATGGCCTGGGGTCCATCCTCTGAAGCGCAGGGAACACCTCGATCATGCACTGAGGGCGATCCTTCAGGTTGATGCTTTGGGGAAATCTAGGAGCGCCTCGAACCCAGGCTTGATATTCGATGTCTGACTGGTTGGAGCTTCACACGGAAGCGATGGGAAGCCGCGGAGTATTAGTAGTGGTCTTTAATTGTGAACCATGACATTTAGCATCACCTGTCAGGCTCAATTGCGAGGGAGTGTGTCTTCAGGATCACATACTTGTTCGTTGCATGTGGAAAAACGAGGAGTTGCATGAGTGAGGTTCGTATCGCTCTCAATGGCGTGAATGTCTTCTTGATGTACCAGAGCCGATGGTATCACCGGGAAGGTTGAGATGTTCCGCTAAGAGGTCAAGAAGTCACCAACACCGAATTGCGCCGCTCACACCGGCGTGCCCATCTTTTCGATGCACCGGAGCTGATGATAATACCACAAAAGATCATGCAATTGCGGAGAGAGAGTATGCGCTCGACAGAGCCTGGTCCCATCGCTCTCGGTGGTGTTCCTGTATTTCTGACGTGCTACCGCAGAATATAAGGTGCTCAATTAGGAGATCAGCGTAGTAGATGCATCCGATAACACCTGATTGCGTCGCACTCAAAGATCCTTGAGAAGAAGTTCCGGGACATGGGCCGAAGAAGAGGCAGAGCTGGCATTCAGCGAAGGCACAAATGGCTCAGTGGTACGACGGTCTCGCCAGGCGGGCTGCTGCGGTCAGTGGAAGGGACACGGCAGATAGGAAGATGTCAGATCAAGGTTCTGGTAGCCTATGGTTCTGGTTCATCGGGACGGAGAAGCGCGCCGCGTGTGCGTGAGGAAGAAACAACGCACAGCCCCACCTCGCAGACAAGTCTAGGCGAGAACAGTTGCAGTAGTAGTGAAAAGGGAAGCAATCATTCAGAGGAACCTCATGTGCGTGAGTGAGTGATTGGAGAAGAGAAGAGGTGTAATCCAGTTCCCTTCGCTTGGAAGCTGGGCGATGATGCTGTCCTTTTCGGTCAAGGCGAAGACGGGGCGTAACAGTCGATCTTGGTATTCATCCGAAGCATGCCGGCGATCCGATGTGCTTATGCCCTGAAGGCCTATAGATACTGTAGCACCTAGTTGTACACTCGCGATACAGAGCTGGGTAAAGACGGACGGCGGTGGACAAGACAAGACAAGAGACAAGACGCCAATTCAGCCCTGCTAATGTGCCTGAATACTTGGACCAAGTACGCCAACATTTGATTGCCGTGTACTGCCGTGTTTTGTTGTTACTGTACTATCTCCATCCCCGCAGCTGCTAGTAGTCTAGTTCCATGTTGGATCTGGTTTAGAGAGAGAGAGAGAGAGAGAGAGAGATAGAGAGAGAGAGAGAGAGACATAGAGAGAGAGAGAGAGAGACAGTGAGAG
>QZFA01000251.1:0-31922 GCA_003614995.1 Cladosporium phlei | reverse complement strand
TAGACTATATCCGTAACTGCTCTCTTATAGTCGTATCGTGATTCCGAGCTTCTATCGCTTTAGGATCTCTAGGCGTTATTATCCTTCGCTAGATATTAGATTATCGATTAGAAGAGTAGGTTAAAGATATTATTTATACTATATAGCTATTAGTAAATAAAGTCCTCTTTTTTTATATCTATTACTATACCTCTACTAATATACTAACCTACTACTATTCTATCTAGTAGTATACTACTAATAATAACTACTATATAATAACGCCTAGATTAGGATTAATCGGTTAGACTAAGCGGTACGAATACTATCTTAGTTAGGACGAGTCTCCTTAGTATATAGGTAGCTAGGTTTTCTATCTTTTATAGGAGCCTCGTACTTAACTTATATATCGAGAGTAGTAATTATAACGGACCGTATTTATTATACTAACTACTTTTTCCCCTACCTTTATTAACCCTTAGTTTAACCCGATAAATACCTTTAGTATTCTACTCCCGTTATATACTACTACTACTACTACTACTACTACTACTACTACTATAAGATTCTCTATACTATCTATTCGATCTTATCGCTAGTACTTAGAGTCTAATTAAGTACTAATCTTTAGATTAGTAAGCTAGTATAAGATACTCTATTAGCCTAGTAAAGATACTACTATCTTTTTTACTACTATCTTAGATAACTTTACCTTAGTAATTAACTAGCTCTATATAAGACTACTAGAGTAGCCTAAATACTACCTAACTATAAGGACTACTAATACCGAATTTCTCTACTATCCTCTAAAATAAATACTATTTAATATACTATATTAAGACTATTCGATTAATGTAGGTTTTATCTTACTAGTACTAGAAACTATCGAGTTATTCCTTCTTAAATATACTATATTTCTCTCTTCTATCTCTTTATAAACTCTATACTATAGCTTAGTAATATAGAACTTCTTTATACTCCTATACTCCCTATACTACCTATCCTCTATAGAAGAGTATTAGTTCTAAACTACTAAATATAATAATAAGAAAATAAAAGAAAAAAGGAAAAAGAAATAAAGAATAGAAAAGATATAGTTACTAGATAATACTAGTAGCTATATACTATAGACCTAGATATATAACGTCTCTATAGTAAAAAGTATATATACTATAACTCTCTATCTTAATACTAAATTATCTCTACTAGCTTTACTTTTATTTATAAAAGTAAAGTAACTTAGAGTAGAAATCTTCTTTTAGAAGACTCTAGAAGCGTTATATAATATATAGTAGTATATATATAAGGAGATAGTCTACCTCTACGTCTAGTAAATAGGTATAGCCCTAGGATAAAGCTACTTAATAGAGCTATATCTAGAAACTCCTCTATAGAGTTAGAAATAGATCTAGAAATATAAGATCTATACTCTAAAATAGAGCTTTATCTTAGAAGTAAGTCTACTCACTCTAAGGTACTAAAATCGCCTATCCTAAAGCTAAAATATAAGGCTAAGAGATCTAAGAATACTAAGAAGATAGTAATTAATATTACTAACTCTATACTAACTATCTTTATAGCTATTCTAGTCTTAAAAAAAGTACCTAAGCTTATTTAAACTTTAGAAGAGCTCTATACTAGCTAAGATCTATAACGCTCTTATAAAAAAAGTTAAAAAAAGATAAGATAGAAGCTAAAGTAGCTAGACTTATTCTAGAAGCTTAAAACTACCTAATCGATATATTAAAGGCTCTCTAGAGCCTCCTAATAAAGTAGTAATAGGCGGATAATACTATATAAATATATAACCGAAGAATACTAAGGTTATATATTACGGAGTAATTAGCTCTACTAAGGTAGCCTTAGATAGATAATAATAGAGGTTAATCTCTATAATTATAAGGTTATAAGTAAAGGTATCTATTATCTCTTATCTAATGCTATTTAGATTTAGAGTTTTCTCTTTTATTATTAATAGACGGATAACACTATATAAATATATAACTGAAGAATACTAAGGTTGTATATTACGGAGTAATTAGCTCTACTAAGGTAGCCTTAGATAGATCATAATAGAGGTTAATCTTTATAATTATAAGGTTATAAGTAAAGGTATTAGTAGGAAAATTAGTATAATAGTCGATATTGTTTCTATATAGATATATAAAGAAGTACGCTTTTATAGGCGGCCGGTCGCGCTAAGGTAACCTATATAAGGTGCTATACCTACGGCCTACTAATATTAAGAGTCTAATCTTATACTTATTAAAGTATATATACTTAAGATACTTAGTATCTAACTATATATTAAGGTTCTAATCGAATTAGAAGTAAGAGAAGATAACAGATTACTGTTATAGTAGTAGTAACCTTAAATAGAGATAGTATATAGTAAGACGTATAGCTATAGTAATATAGTAGTAATATAAGTAATAATAATAACTATATAATAGGATAGCTATAGCTAGTAGGAGGCTATTAATTAGTATTAAAAAAGGCTTTAAAAAAGATAACTTCTTATAACTTTACTAAATATATATATATAAGTACTAGTTACCTTTAATAATACAATAATTACGAACTAACCACTAGTACGCTAACCGAAGCTAATTAATATATACTATACCTATTATAATACTATAAATACAGACTAACAGAGTCGTAGCGTATAGGTAAGGAGTTAGCGTAAGAGGCTACGAAAGACGTCTATTAACGAAGCATAGGACCGCTTCACTTCGCAAGTGTCGAGTACTGTAAACCTCTCGTATCATATTTTATTGAGGAGCCACGGGATACTTCACTTCACAGTGTCCGTCGCCCTGATTGGCTGCGGGACACCCGGCGCTAAGAACGGTTCAACCATAGTCCAAATAGCAAGTTGCACACAACATACACGCAGCTCTACCAATATTGCACCGATCCAACCCTCGTATGGAATGTCTTCGAGGTCTAGATCAGGGGTGTTTGTCTGTGGCCTCTTTCAGAATCTGGCAATGAATTTTTCACTCTCTCTCTCATGGCTACGAAGAGGGTTAGGACTACCTATTTCCTTCTCAGCCCCTCGGTGTGTCGCAATATCGCAGGTGGCACTTCACCAGAGGCTTATATCAGCGGGATTACCTAATTAGGTAATCCGGTCTCCTAACGTGAGAGGAGCGCCTGAGTAGGAGGTACATGGGTTAGGAATGGTCTTGGCTGCTAACAATCGTTTCTCAGCAACTCCTTCTGTTCTTCTCGCACCAGACCACCCACAACACCAACCAGTCGCTTGGAGACATACATTACTTGCCATGCGAACCCCTGGGAGGTACCTACACGTTACGCAGCTAATGTGATCGTGACTGTGAGGGCACCTATACCAGAACGAGAGCCTGGACTCCGGCCTCGTCGCCCACATCACGTCTTACCCGTGACTGCATCCAACATCCGAGTATCCACTCAACCTCACAATCTAAGAAAGTAACGAAGCCATGCCGGCTATCGAAACATGCTCGACAAGAGCCGCGAGCATCAAATGCCACTATATGCTTGATAACGATTTTTTCTAGCGCATCCTTCGAACTCCGAGTCTCCGAATGGCACGATATCTCAGCTTTGAAGCGCTTTCTTTTTTGCATCCTTCGAACTCCGAGTCTCTGAATGGCACGATATCTCAGCTTTGAAGCGCTAATTCTCAGCCTCTACGCATGCGTGACCAGGTGTATACATGGGTGTGGTGCCATCGCCCCTGTCTCGCATGCTGCTATAAGTAACATGTTAAGTTGGCGAGGTTGGCTGCATCAAAAATATCCCCATCCACGGCCTGCTCGACCTGACCGTCATCCTTTCTAGCCTTACTCTTCAGCGTCGGGAGTTGATTCAGACCAACATGTCGACTACTATTACTCACTCGTTGACTTTGATCGAGCGATCAGCGCCACCAACAGTATCACCCAGCGTATACCGCTTCAACGATGCTGTCTCGGATGCCTTCGGCTGGAACGCTAGCGAGTTCACAGACTCACCAACTCACAAAGCCGATACAGTCTTTCTATGGGAGAGCGGGTGCAAGATAGGCGATGCTTGGAACTGTGCCACGGCCTGCTTGGACTCCGTGCAAGGCCCGCAAATGGTCTGGAACTCCGCCGACGCCATGTTCACACTGCAAAACTGTCTGCTGTATCCAATCCTCGCGTCAGCCGCAGCACAGTCGTTGCTGGTGCAAGACCCTCCAGGCTTACTAGAGAAATACGGAATCGACACCAACAACACTCTGGATACTGGATCGGCTTCCAATGCGACGACCTACTTTCCAGTGCTCGAGAGCTGCGTGCAAGGGTTTTGTGTTGAAATAGCTGGCCGCGAGGAACCGAGTTGTTCTCCTTGGGACTACCAGAACAGCACTGCAGGTCCTGGATATGCCCCTTGGATTCCACAAGTTGAAATGGTAAGTCAGCTTTGCTGTAGACTCTAGCAATCATGACTGACAACACCGACAATAGCGGGAAGACACACTCACTGGCTATGTACCGCTCAATCTCTGCGGCACAGATGACGGCGCTGGAATACCTGGCGCCGTCAATTCAGACCTTGCAGGCCCTGGGGTAATAATCAGTCCCATTGCCATACTTTATACCAAGCTGACACACGTGCGATCCGCTTTTAGGTGCTCATATCGTACATGCAGCAATATGTCATTGTTCTCGCGGCCTATCTTTTCATCGCCCTCAACAAGATCTGGATTCCTGCCATCGTCTCTGCCTTCTGCAACCTCACGCGCAGACACGATCGTAGCTCCGCAACAGACGCCGCTCGACGCACCAGTAAACGAATCATCTCCGTGAAACAGATCGAAATGCTGGTCACGGCACTCCTGGACTTCCAGAAGTCACAACTGTTCTTCTCCGTCGCACTGCAAATCGCTTGCCTCTATACAGTACACAACCCGGCGATACTTGCCGCGCGATCGTCCAGAGAGCTCCAGTCCGGCCTGTTGCTACTGACAGTCGTAGCCGTGTCAGGTGTCTATCCCGTGGTCCTCAACCTCCTCACGCTACGCCTGGGCGACAAGAAGAAATTGGACCTGTTCGCGTTCGTCCTCGCCGTCTGCGCAGTCATTCTCGCGTCTGCCAACTTGCTAGTATCGGCTCCGGCCGTGATGAAGCCCTCGCAGTTGATGCAAGATGGCTTCAACCCCCTGTCCTGCGGAGGGATCAATCCTCAGCAATACTGCATGGGCGCAGATCAAACTGTCGTCAGACTCTTTGCTGAGCAGTTCCATTACAGCGGAGCTGCCACCTTGCAGGCTGCCGGGCTGGTCGTTCCTTGGCTGGCCATCATCCACGCGGGGACCGAATGATTCATCACAGCTGCAATCAAACGACTGTCCGGCAAGGCAGCGACTGCGGCCAACGTGGTTCTTAAATTGGCATTGTTCATCCTCCACGTTTGGCTCTTCTTGGGAGTGGTTGTCCTACTGTACGTGGTTGGCGGGATGCTTTCGTACAAAGAGGTCACGGCTCGAGACAGGTGGGCTCTAGGGCAGGTCATCGCCGTCACCGTCTGGATTCCATGCATCGTCCAGTGGCTGTACATGGTCTGCTGTAAGTATCCTCTCCCTGACCGTGACTGGACTATACCAATGCCCAGCCCAAATTGCCATCGAGTCACTTGCGAAAGCCGACTAACGCACTTGTAGGCGGCACTGAATCTGGCTCTCGACTGGCGCCAGGTCACAAACCTGGCAAGAAAGAAAAAGACGACATCGAGTCAGTACCAGATGCAGCCGACCCCGCCGGAGCACATCTGATGCTAAGCATGGATGCCGGAGATGCTGGTAAAGCGGCCAAAGTACAAGCGACGAGCACAGATTCAACATGATTGGCGTTATTTTTGCGGCGAAGAGATATAATGTTCAGCAGGGAAAAGAAGCAGAGAACGCTTGACGATGAAGAATCACATCCGAGGGATAACCCTGATTCGTACGCTATGGCCATTCCAATCACTTAGCTAGCGAGCGAATGCATTCTACGTGCCATCCTCATACCTCCCTCTCAGCCCAACTCTGAACCATTCCCCTCGCAGATGGCTGGTAGTCCTTCAACACCACATCGTCTCCTTCTAGAAAAGTGTTAGGTTGAACAAAAACCCGCCTGCTGGCTTTCGCCTCGAGCAGAACCCGCCTCCATTCCAGACTCTCCAGCGACGGCTGCGTGAGTTCGTCCATGAGAGCACGACACCGCGACACGTCTGCTGTGCATCGGTAGATGTGCAATCTCAGTGGCATGTCTTCAAGCGCAGGTCTTCCGGCGGACCCGATCAAGTCTCGGTTCACGCGGACGGCCAGAGTTCCCGTCACAGCATCGAGGCGGATTTCAAAAATCTCGGGGCAGGCTTTGCGGATGGCTTGGAACATGGCGAAGTGGCCCTGGAAGAATTGGTGGGTTGAGCGAACTGTCAGTACAGTGAAGGAGGGGACGATGGCTTACCTGGCTGTGCGCCTGGCCCCATTGCTAAACAGATGTCAGCGTGATGCATCAACGATCGAGCGTGGCATATGTACAAACCATTTCTTCCATCGAGTAGTTCTCGAGACTGCGGATGTCGGCAATTGCCAGCTGCTGATACATGTTGTACTCGACTGTTGCATGTCAGCTTCCTTCCACAACAGTCACTATGAGGTCGGACGTACGATCTGCTGGCTTGACCGGGCCATCATCAGTGTATCCACAAAGAGCCAGGAGATCCTTCTCGCTCATGAGATATGCTCCAACACATTCCGCACGACGCTCGTCAACGCTCGTAGCAATGTCCTGAAATGCACCCGTGAACGTCTCGCCAGGCTTGTACCATATATCAATCGGTCCTCCAGTCAGGGGATTCGCAGGCGGCTTCTCAAGATTGAAGTTTTGCGTGCCATCCTCACATTGCTGCAGTAGCTTGCCAGTACCGTGACCGAAAAGCTCGTGGAATACCACCCAGAGGTAATAGGCGTGTCGTCTGTGGTCGACGAATCTTCCGGGGTTCTCTTCGTGTATGGTCAGCGCCGCAGAGTCTCCTGCCATCGGGATGCCATCGAGACGGTTCGAGATCATGATGTTCTTGGAGCCCGAGTCTCGTCGTATATCGTTGTACTAGGGCAAGGTCAGTGTAATTCTCAGCAACAGATGTTAGGTGGGCAGACATTGGGTAGATTGACGCCAGGGAAAATAAGAGTACTACAGTATGCGATGGCTGCGAGTTGTCAGTATCTAGATAGTCCATCACTTGGATTGAACGCACTCTCGATGCTTATGAGACTCGGAACCTCCACTTTCGGCGCCTCGAAGTCATACATGCTACTGTGCCTTCACTCATGGGAGTCTTCCGATGAAGTGATCCGCGTGATCGCCCAGCCGGTGTAGCATCACTGTCTCGTCGGGATTCTCGATCCCAACGATCCCTTCGAACTCAGCTCTGGTTCCGCATGGATCTCTGTAGGGCTCAACAAACCCAAAGACAGTTTCAATTTTCGTGTGTCGATCTTTCACCCAAGTCCGCTGTGAGTCTTTGTAAGTCTGCATGCCCCCAGTCTGGAAGCTGCTGCGCAGTTAAGAAATGTATGCTCTTTTCGACGAATCGTGTGTGTGATCGCTTGCTTTCTGAAGCAGTTCACAGGTCTTCCGCAGTTCGTCGGAATGATCGCCTCGGGCCAAACGTATTGTCCGCTCTGTGGATTTGGAGATGACTCTTTGTGCGGTGTCCCGTTCAGTAGAAGCTTGCAGTACGTCTATCGTGACATGACCTCTTGTGTCTGTCTTGACGAGCCTGGTGTTCTCGGGATCGATTCCTGACTTCACCAAGATTTCCGTGATCTCGGCGATTTCCTCCTTTGTGATAGTTGATGAGGTCTTGTAATAAGCACTCTGTGCGTTCGAACTCGGGAGTCCAAGCGTACTGGGCTGATCTGCAAAGATCGCTGGGTCAAGTTGGACCAGGAGTCTCTGAGTAGTATCCGAAGCTGCTGACAGCTTTCGTAGGGTGTCTGCTGGGAATCCCGGTAAGAACTTTTGATCACCGTGGCCCTGTAAATCAGTCAGTAGGTTAGTACCGGCCAGAAGATGGGCATCCGAGATGTTAACAGACGTAGTAGTTCCCGATGTTGCCCAAGAAAACAGCTGCGAATTCCATGAACGTCGTCAATTCGCTCTCGGAAACCTCAAGCTTGACACATAGTTGCTCCCAGTTCCCGCTGCACGCATGGTAGAGTTGAACAATGAAGTCGAACATGGCCTCCGATTCGGGAGAAAGCTGACGGAGGATGATTCTGGCCCCGAGCCATGCTGCTCTGCCAAGATGATTCAGTAATACGATCTTTGCTCAATCTGTGAGCGACGGACTTCGCAGAGTAGTGTGCATAAAGACTTTCATCGTGTGAAAGAGATTTGAACCGCAGTGCACCGGATAGAGTTTGGATGTCCGGTGTGCTGCAAACTCGGGCTGATGCAGTTGTGGCCATGACAACGGGGGCAGAACGTGTGTGCAAGTTGTTTAAGTATTACCTTCGCTATCGAGAACGAAAAGTGATCAAGGCAGAATCATAAGGTTTGTGAATGGGGAAAGCACCACAGCACCACTTGTTCGGCATCCCTGCATCTTTTTGGGGCCACGTCATCGTCTTGTCGCCATGGATTTCGTGCCTCCTGTATCTGCACAGCATTTGCACGTCTACATTGTTTCCACATCGAACACTTCACTTTCTCAATTATACACACTTTCCAAACACGATGGGACAGTCCGCCTGAACAAGCGATAATGCTGGCGCGGACCCGAGAAGGGTTGCTGATACTCGGAATGATCGGAACACATCTTGGGAACGCAACTTCATTAACAGTCCGACAGACAATCATCGCAATATAGACATTACACGCAAATCAGTCTTGTCGAAACGTCTCGATCCCCTGCAACACCGTTTGTGCGGCCGCTAAGAAAGTCCCAATGCCTCCGAACATGATGACAGCCCAGAACGTGTACCATTGCACGCTATTTCTCTTGTCGCTCCATATTGCCCGCCACCCTCTTGGCTTCACATGGGTTAACTGGTGCTGCAAGATTACGATCCGTTGGCGAAGTATCGGAAAGTCACAGGTGAGCCGATAACATTCTTTGTCGTGGACCATGCCCTTCGTGTCCATCCGAGATTTTGCACATAGCTGACGAATCAACTCATCAGGCCCTGTCTGTTCTCTGATTGAATGCTGGCTGAAAAACTTCCTCGACTGCTTATGCTGGCCGAACAACAAACGATACGACAAAATGACTTCTCGAAGGAGCTGTGTCACTTCTTCGGAGGAGGCCCACAGCCCTGACGTGGTCGTCTGTGTCGAAAGACTGTTTTCGGTGTCAGAAAGCTGTTGTACTCATCAAAGTTCATTAGACAATACCTGTGTAGAATGCTGTCGGGTACGTCCTCGTTGTTCCCACACGCGTTGGCTAAACAGAACGAAGGATACCGGAACAAGAAGACGGTGTTGGTAGTCTTGTCCAACTCCAGATGCGGCGCAATAGTGTCGACCCATTTGAACTTGAACTGGCCAAGAGAGGACAACGCAGCCGCATTCAGACAACCAGGCGTCACTACCTTGACTTCTTCGAAAGCCTCTAGATCTTCCGTCTCTTCGCTAGTGCACAACTCTGCCTTGGGAAGCATGAGACCGAAATCGAGAAGGAGATCGGCGAGAGAACGTCCGGTTTGCGGGTGAGTCGGGCGGATCCTAAAGAATGTACTACTTCTGTAGCCGCCAAGAGTGTCTGCAAGAGCGAGGGATTCCGCCATGCGTGTGGTGTCCGCTTGATACAGCATGCTTTGCCAACCGATCATCACGAAAGCTGAGATCCGAGCGAGGGAACTCCCATCCGTTCGTTCTCCGGAAAGAATCAATTGGCGGTCCAGCAGTGTCTGAGCTATAGCATCCAGGCTGTAGTTCTTCCTCACACCTATTGCGACTTCATCAAAAACTTGTGGGATGTCTTTGATGCAGTCCGAAAGCTCCATCGGCAAGTTTGCGAACTGAGTACAGACCCAGTCCGGATACCAGTCCAAGCAAGAAACACGTTCTTTGGCGATTTTCCCAGCATGGCTCGGAAGAATCATGTCAAGCATGGTCTGCTCAACGCGCGATACTAACGTTTCTGTTTTGTTTGATCAGACGTACGCTTTCGTATACAAATTTGCAACATGAACTTACCGTGAGCCTTATCAATAGACATTGCGTTTATGCCTGGACCCTGGTTCCTGGTCTACCAAAGGAAATTGATCGTTCAGGAATCAGACTTTCGCGCGGGTACATATACAAATCTCCCAACATCATCTCGTTGGAAACGTGGAAGCGGCTGTTGCATCGAAGGGCGCTTGCGAACGACGACGAGTGTCCTCGGGAGCAGCACCAATGATGCTCCGAGAATTTTGTTACAAAACATACAAGCACCAGGTCCATAACCGGGCAAGCGAGCTCGCTTAAACATGCGCCATGCAGCCCCGCAGTCAACATGCGAGTGTCTTATCAGCATCCAACCAGAAACGCCAGTGAGCCGCCAGTGAACCGCCCACAAAGACGGTGGTTTATACCAACTCTGGAGCGAGTTTCAGTACGTCCATCAACATCTATACTACCCGTATCTGGCTCCAACCATGTCGTCCTCCCCGAGCACTCTGATGTCCAAAGCGCTTGCCCGTTTCCATACAGAGCTCGGAGCCGAAGACAGCGTTTTCCAGGATGTCGCCAGCCTAGAAGAGGTGCTGGCAGAGGCAAGAGCTCTCGAGCCGCTCCAAAGAAGCGCGTTAGGAGGTTCTGGCTCGCTCTTTCGTCTGGAATCTATCCTTGGGAATATTAACGACTTCGCTGCAATCTTTGCTTTGAGCAAGGGAGCAGAGCCTCGCATCGCGGGTGCAGTATGGGGCAGTTTGAAGATTCTCTTAATGGTAAATCATTGTTCGTACACGATATGGAATACCAGAGATCTCACAGTCTTCTAACTTGCAAGCTCCACAAACGACACCCTCGGAGAAGTCTTGAGCATGCCGGACGACCTGAGTCTCGCTTTGCCTCGGTTTCGGAGTTATGAGGAATCATTGCCAATGACTCCGGCTCTGGAGAGGGCTTTGATTGACGTGTACGCTGAGATTACGTGCTTCTGCGCTCGAGCCGTGAGATTCCTGCGGTCGGCACCTCATCGTGAGTGTAGTCTTGGTTGACTGGCAAGGACCTGCATTACTAATCTGATGTGCCAGGTTTCCTCGTCAGAGCAGGATGGTCTCAATTTGACGGCGACTTCAAGAAGACTGTTCAACGTCTTCGTGTTCTCTCCCAGATAGCGGACAAAGAAGCCAATACCGTTAGGCTGAAAGCTGATGCGAACCGCAATGGTGAACTGGTCGAAGCCTTGAAGTCGCTCGGGAAGACAACAAGCGTCGCTGACACGAAGCCATTCCATTACTACCCACAACACTGATGTAGACGGTTCTTTGGTCGTGAGGTCGAACTTAGCAGAATGCATAATCTGCTCTCTGCACGAACCAAGGATGATTCTCGCTGCGTACTTCTACATGGTCTCGGCGGCATGGGCAAGTCCAGACTCGCGATGGCGTACGTTCAGCGGCATCTGGATCATTTCGGGGCTGCCATCTGGCTTCCTGCGGATAGCGAAGTGAAGATCCACCAGGCCCTGGCCGACGTTGCCTTGCAACTTCAACTCGTTGAAAGTGATTGTAACGACGTGCTCCAGGCCAAGCGAAAGGTGATCGAATGGCTGTCTAATCTTGGTATGCTCTTCTCAATGCTCAGAGGGGACTAGATCGTGCTGACCGCTCCAGACAAACCATAGCTCATCGTGCTTGACAACCTCAACGATGCCACCGTACTGGAAATTGCACCCCCGTTGGGATCACTGGGTTCGATGGTGGTAACGTCCCGAGACCCTACAATTGCTTTCGGCACCACCTCCACGACGTTCCAGCTCAAACCCTTTGGCCAGGCTCATGGAGCGACTGCAATTCTTAGTCTCCTTGGGAAGGAGACGGCTTCTGACGCAGAGAAGACATTTGCCAGCGACATATCTAAAGTTCTCCGCGGTCTTCCTCTCGCCATCACACAGATTAGCGGCTTCATCGCACAGCAAAAACTTTCCTTGTCAACTTTCGTCACCTTTTATGAACGCAACGCCGCGAAGATCAACAAACGCGCTGTTCCTCAGCACCAGAACGAACAGATACTGAGTACTGTCTGGGCGCTCGCCATCGAAACGATGGAGTCGAATCCTCGGCATCTCCAGAGTCTGCTTGCCTTTCTCGACCCAGACAAGATATGCGAGACGATCCTCACGCAGGGGATTCCTTATCTCCCATCAGGCGACCTAGAATTCGTGTTGGATGACTTTGAGTAGGTGCAGTCTTGACATTTTACAAAGTAATACACTAACAAATGTCAAGTTTCATGGACGCGAAAGAACCGCTGCTGAAGCAATCCTTGCTGCACCGAGACGCAACAGACTCCTCGCTCTCGATGCACCGGCTCGTATAACATGCAATCATCGAGAGTCTCTCCAGTCAAGAGCGTACCAGAATCCTGGACAACGCAATCACTATCCTCGCCAACGGCTTCGAAAACTCGTGGAAAGTCGTCACGACGCACCAGTTCAAGAACTGGGGACACTGCGAGCTCCGCATAACACACGTCCAGGCTCTCATCAACAAGTCGAAGCAGTTTAATGTCACATCTGAGAAGCCTGCTGCTTTTGCAGAGTTGATCTTCCGCTGCGCCCGGTACGTAATTACAATAAGAGTCTCAACACCCAATGGTCAGCACTTTCCGCGAGTGGAATCACTGATCCGATCTAGGTACCTCTACGAAAGAGAACTATACACCCTCGCCCGCACTTTCATCGCCCAAGGTCTGGAAATCCTCGAAGACAAAGACGACTTTTCCTACGCAAGCGCATGCACCCTCCGCGGCCTAATCGACCTCGACACCCTCGACATCCAACGTGCACTGGACTCGTTCCGCGAAGGTCTATCAGTGCGAGAGAGGCTCCTCCCCGCCAACGATGCCTTCATCGCTTCGAGCCTGAACGCTGTCTCACTTGCGTACACAGAACTCGGAAACCTCGCCAAAGCCGAAGAAGCCGGCAACCGAGCGATCCAAGTCCGCCTCAAGACCCAGAGCGACCGCATAGGGAACTCGTACAGCAACATGGCCAGCACTCTGCTGCGCATGGGAAAGCATGACGAGGCAGAGGAGATGCTTGCCCGATGTCCGTCGCTGAAAGACTTCACTGACGAAACGTTCCTGCGATCGGGAAATCCGCGCTTTGCTGGGTAAGTCGATCGATTGTGATGGTATCGTGTTGGCGGGCTTCCACTAACGGGATGGCAGTGACATGATCCTGCTCGGCCGGATACGCATTCGACAAAAACGACTGGACGAGGCGGTGCGCTTGATCTCGAAGGCTCTGGCTTTCCGCCAGCAGACTCACGGCAACCATCTCAAGACTTGTGATGCCATGCAACTTTTGGCTCAGACGGTGCAGCTGCGGGCGGACTATCGGGCTGCGGTGTGAGTCAACTTATCTTGCCGGAAAACGGGTTCATCAAGTACAATCGGCTGGCAAAACCTTTTCAGCACATTCTGGGATCAGTCCGAGACCATTGCAGAAAGCCTCTCCGAGGCTGAGGCGTACTTGGTAAGGGCAAGGTACAGACTAGCTCAATGTTACGCGCTTGCTGGGGATGAGGATGTTAGTCGTGCCTGGAAGCGATCGGCGGACGCAGCTCACGTTGAGTATATGGCGAAAAGAGAGCGTCCTACCGCAACTCCTGACACGCTCGAGGGATTGTATGATGGCGAGGTTGCTTGGATGCTGTGGTAAGGAGGCGGTGCTTCTTCCGTGGACGAACCTGGCTGGGGTCTCAGGCGTGAGACTTCTAATCCGATCGTAACGTTGAAACCATCCTCGCTTGCAGGGTATCTCTGTCGCTAGCCATTCTATCGTCTTCGCTAAACCGACAAAAAGAAAACAAGATTTTTCACATTTCCTCCAGTGCAAACCTGTGATATCCACAAAACAAATCTATGCCTGAATGCAGACTGCAGTCCGGCAGATACTGCAGCTGTTCGGTGCGGAGTCACGGAGGACTCATGCCCCTTTCCCTCCACCGGCAGCCGAGCCACACAAGACCTTAAAGCTCCTTCCCACCAGCAACACCGACATCAACCCCAGAGCTCTTCGCAACGCCATTCACCTTCTCCCCAGCCTTCAACGCAACACCCGTATTCCTCGCTTTAGCAGTAACATCTTTCAACTCCCTAAGCATCACATCCCTCGTCTCCGTGATCAACGCATCCACATCCTCCTTCGTCTTGCCCTTGGTGAAAATCGGCTTCGCGACTCTCACAGGAATGGTGCCAGGCCTGAACAACTTCCTCCTGACATCCAGAACATTTGTGTAATTCGCGACCGAAACGGGGATGATGGGCACCTGCGCCTGGACGGCGAGGTGAAACGCGCCCTTTTTGAAGGGGAGCAGGTCGGGGACGTCGTAGTAGGAGCGCGTGCCTTCGGGGAAGATGTAGACGGACTGGCGTTGCTTGCGCATTTGGTCGGCGGCTTTGTCGAAGGCGGCGAGGGCTTGGGTGCGGGATTTGCGCTCGATGAAGACGGTTTTGCTGAGGGCCACTGTGTAGAAATGATAAGTTAGCGGCAGCCTCGAGAGACTCGGAGTAGGATCAAGGGATTTCAACTTACTGAACCAGCCCAAAATGGGCACATACATCAAACTCTTCTTCGCCGTAACACTGCAGTACCTCGGGAACAAGTGTCCCAACACCAGCACATCAAGCTCCGTCTGGTGGTTTCCGAGCAGAACAGCAGGTCTCAAGTTCTCCCACTTTTCACCCTCGAGCACGCCCTCCGGGTCCTCGATCTCAAGCCATACGCCCGTGTAGAGCAGCATGGTCCACTTGAAGGCGCGCGCAGTAGTCCATTGTCCGAGACCACCATAGCCGAAAACGTTCAGAAGGGCGGAGGCGATGGTGCCGTAGGTCGCGCAGATGATGAGGGCGGTGAAGGAGGCGGCGCAACGGGCGTAGAAGTCGATGGAGGTGATTTTGGTGATACTGGCGACGACGTAGAGGAACTGGGTCGCGAGGAAGACGGCGACGGGGAAGCCGACGAAGATGTAGGTGAGGATGGTGGTCAGAGCCATGGCGGTAGGTTTTGTGGTTTGGTGAGGTTCGAGGTCGCTTTTCAGTGGGAGGTTGCTGGCATAGCAGACAGTCGGGTGGTAAAGACAGCAGGTGGTGTTGTAGTAAAACGAGTGCGACTTGGGGCAAGACAATCTCGCCCGCGACTTGGCCTTGTGATCGAGTGTCGGGAGTCGTCAGGTGAACATGAAGTCGGTAAGTAAGTTACTGCTATGCAATCATCAAATTGAACGTGGGGTCCGTCACCGACAGTGGGGTCAAGTTAGACTCGGGCTTCATATCGGGGAAAAGTCAAATGCTTCAGTGACTCGAGGCACCTTGGAAGATATAAATGAAGTGTAAAATGAGACAGGTGTTTCGTGCTGTTCGTGCCGTGTCGCACAACATGTGATAGTCGGTACAGTAATACTAGGTAGTTATACACATCGCAACAGTGGTATCGTCCCAAATCCCAATCGCTAATCGACTCATAATACAAAAGCGTGTTCATGCGCATCACTCCACGCTGGTGGGTATCTTGACTTCGCCTCTCTTCCTGTCGGTGTGCGGCATACCATAACGGTAGCCGACGCCCTTGCTGCTGCGGCCATGCTTGCCAACAGCCTCGGAGCTGATGTCCTGGAACTTGAAGTCCCAGCGACGACCTTCCACAGTTCTCTGTGTGCGTTCGGCCCACTCCTGTTGCTTTCTTGCTTTCTTTTCAGCAATAGCCATCTCCTTGTCTTCAAGCTCGGCAAAGCGCTGGAGACGCTCAGGCCTAGAGACCTCCTCTACATTCCAACGCTCGAGCTGGACGAGTTGTGGGTGAGGGATACGCTTTTCAGCAGGGAGCAATTTGGAAGAGAAAGCCTTTGCTGCATCATCACGGGTGAATTGACGAGACTCGGAGGTCGGGTAGAACAACTGTTGACGGGTGGCAGGGTGAACGGGAAGGTCATTGATGCTCTCGTGAGGAGGAGCACTCGACGCGCCAGGTGCACTATTCCTCAATGGTGTCGTGGGAAGCATGGCCAAGACGGCATCATTGTACGGTTTAGCCAAAGTGGTGCCCTGGATAATTCGTTAGCACAATGATCACAAAAAGTAACATTGTAATGTAGTGTTAAGTGTGCTGTAGGGTCAGAGAGGCTCGCATGCATTTGTTGTGTAACCATGTAGTTGTCTTAAAGACTAATCGATTTTAAATTGAAATCATCATAAAAGCAGCGGGAGGGATTGGGGGTGTGGGAGGTATTGCAACTTACGTCTTCAATCCACTGCTTCTCAATGGTCTTTAAACGCACCACGGCAGCGACGCGGCGTATGTCAACACCATACGCGGCACTGACACCTTGGAGGTCCATCTTCCTCAACACGACCATGCGGTACAGTTCTTCCCTCATTTCTTCGGAAAGGACAGGTTGACTCCTGAAGTTGTGGTTGAGTGGGTAGGGGTGCATGTCGGATGGCTTCTCTTTGGGCACTTTGGACTCTGCAGCACGTTGTAACCGCACAGCGGCACGGCCTTCTGCTCTCGCAGCGCGCTCCGTCTCGTCAATGCCCTCTTCCTCCTCCTGCTTCAAGATTGCTGCCTCTTCAGCTTCCTCGTCGCGGGGTGAAGGTCGTTGCGCTGCTCTGTCGTCACGTTTACGTTTGAGGTTGCCATTCTTGTCGTATGCCGACAGGTAGTTTGTGCTGCCCGGGAAAGGCCGTCGGAACTTGTACCCAGGACCGTTGAGCCATTCGGCCATCTCGCGCCGCAGCAATGTAGACTTTGTAGGTCTAAGCTTGTCCTTGCTCAGGTTCCCCTTGAGTGCGGCAGGAGTTGTGTGGAAGGAGCGCGAGGAGGTCTGAAGGTCGGGCACGACTTGGGGTCTTGCGCGCGGCCATTGACATGATGAAGGCTGTGGCAGCCTGTGGGGCTGTAAGCGAAGAGGAGGCATGTTGATGTGATGACACAAAGGAAAAGATATGGTGATGGAAGGTGGGAGGAACAGGAGAGCGGCGGCTTGGAAGTGCAGCAAGTCAAACTCGGCGCGGGTCCACTTTTCCGTGCGGCGGCCAAATCGGACTTCCGCGGCGAGCTCGAAGCCACCGCACTTCATGAGGTCGGCATGCTAACAACACCATCAAAATGATCAAATCGGTTGCGTGTATACCAGGGCTTTCACTTCAAGAACTGACAAAGATAACGTGATGCACTGAGCCCAGCAAGGCATGCCATTGTCCAGACTTTCAAGACTCGATATACGATGAACAAGCTGAGTTCCAATCGTTGCCAAACATACATCTCTTCTGACTGCTTGAGAACGTGTGCTGGTATCAGCTGCATCCGCCTACTTCTTCCATCCGTCTACCGATGAGAACACCAGATCGCCACACGTACTTGTCACCCTCTCTTTACTCAACGTATCCGTGATCGATCCGACTCTTCTCTCACTCTCTCAACCCCGAAGCAGCATGCTCGATGGTACGGCCTTATCCCACAGACTCGGTTCCAGCCTCGCAACCCGACAATACTCCTCTCCTTCATGATCCTTTCTCCGTTCCACCCCTCAAGGGTCGCAAGCGTGCTCGCCCTGTGGTGTTGGATCTGAGCTCTTTCGGCCTCGGGGCTGCGGGCTGCTTCTCCCAGCCTCTGCATCTCGATGGCCTCTGCGCGCTTTCTTAAGCGGACGCTGTAGTATCGCACCGCAAGAATGATGGCGAAGGCCAGGAAGGCGATGCTCAGGAAGAGACTGACCAGGAGCTTGGTCAGGAATTTTGCTCTGGCAGAGATACTTCTGACTTCGATGGTGGTGGTGGAGCTGGTGCTGCTGTCTTGCGACACGTACATAGTTGCGCGATGGTCGTCGGGGAGTCTGTTGATGGTCAGCGGGTGCTATCTCGATGAACACGAATTAGCTCACGAAAGGGGGTGCGATGGCAGCAGTAGAGGTGATGGTGGTCTTTGGAGCTCTGTTTTTGATGGTCAGTGAATACTCTCTCGTTGGGCAAGGAGTTGGCTCATCGCACGAGGTGATATGGCCGCAGCAGGTTTGTCAAGCACACGATCGCTCCTGCCACTTTTATAGACATACGTCACTCACATACAAGCATACTGAAACACGGATATAGAAGACACAATCAGAAGGTCAGTTCTATTTCGTATATATTGAAATAAGATCGCCAGCGATTTCATTCAAATACTTACTTCCTGCCATCAACAAAGTCATACTTAGCAGCACCAAGTCCAGCCCAAGCAGCACTCGGAGCGATCTTAGCACCAGCCCAAGGGGCACTCGGGGCGATCTTAGCAGACTGAGCTCTTGCCTTTCCGCACCACCAAACCTTCTGGCTATCGCAGAAGACCGGTCTCGGGATCACGCAGTTAATGGTCAGTTTCGGCTGCTCCTCCGAAGCTTCCAAGCAGCCTGTCCTGCGGATTTCCGTCAGAATAGCCGGGATCTCGGTGTCAATGGCGGACATCACGTAGCCACCGGTCGAGATGTCGTATAGCGCATCGTCGATGGCATCGGCCACGTTCTGGAGTCTCGGGTCGACTCGAGATTGAGATGCGTCGCAGCAGGTGGGTCCTGCGGCCTTGGAGAAGAGGCCCATGACGACGGGCTCTTCCTTCAAGGACTCGAGTTGGCTGGGGGCCCAGTGGCCGGAGATTCTGTTGGCCATTTCGAAGTGAGGTTGACTTGTTGAGTTGATGTTTCGACTGTTGAGCTTCGAGTTAGCGAGACGATGGTCGATTATACTTACTGGAAGATGTCGTTTGAGATTTGGAGCTGTAAGTTTGCTTTGCCAGAAAGCGAGTTCGTTGAAGAAGCGGTAATCGGTAATGTCGAGTGTGCAATATTCGAAACACATGCTGATCACGCGCAGATATGTACTTCCGCAGAGCTGACAGGTACAAGAATGGAACATTGAAACAATGTCCGAATCCAGACCAAGATATCTTTGTGGCCGGATCACAGACAAAGACCTGCCAGACTTTGTCAGTGAAGAGACAAGAAAGTTTGCTTTGTGCCAGACGTCACTTCTATGTTTAGTGAAGGCTGAACAAAGGAAGTGCGTTGAGGCGTGATCTTCACGAGACACGTCGAAAACATTGGTACATTTTTCTTCTCCCGGGCAAAGCTACAAACGCGACCGACCTACCAGACACACCGCAAGCAAGTTGAGCTACGTCGACCAACGAGAACTCCAAACACCACCATCGATCACACTCAACGCAGGCAGTTGAGCAGTATCGACAACAACCATGGGATTCACCCTCGTCACATGGAGCTGCGGCCACTTCGTTCAGCAAAAGTCGCCCACATACAGGACCGAGGCGGAGTTCCTCCATGCGGTCACCGAAGACTATTGGATCCTGTGCGAATCGGCGGATAAAGATCTCGCCAACAAAGCAACCGAACATCACATTGCGTCCCCAGATAGCTGCCCAAAGTGTCAAGAACCCACAAGCTTCGGCGTCTGGCAATTTCGCGCTGCCGATGGCATCGAAGTTATGCGCAACCTGCATGAAGGCTGCAAGGCTTGCTACTTGGAAGTCGGAGCCAACTACCACCACCTCGATTTCTCTCAGAAAGCGCGCTACGCCTACGACAAGAGATGCGCCAGCACCCACGGCCAATTCTGGATCTCAAACGTCCCCCGAACCCTCGATCCATTTTTCCAGCCTATAACCAACATCTCCAACCTCTGCGATGAAGCACAGCACATGCTAAACACGAGCATGGACGGATCACACGAAGACATCTCAGCGGCTTTCGTCCCCATCAACAAAGCCCGCGCAGAGCTAGGCACGATCATCACCTCGCTGAACGAACTCCTGTTCGCAGTGCATATGATGGAAAGAGCTCCAGGAAATCAGAAAGGGGAGATGCACTGGCACAGCGGGTTCCCGAGCAGAGAAGCCACGATCTGCATCCCCAAGGCTTTGGCCTGGTTGGACAGGATGGATGACTGGCAGGAGGAGGCTATGCTCACTCTGCGGAGAGTGCTGACTGAGGCGGTACAGAAGTAAGGGAGTGAGAAAGGCAGTGAAGGAGACAAGGCTTTTCGCAGCTTCGTAAAAGCAAAATCGCACGGACCCAAATTTCACTCAATCTCACTTACAACGCCCCACTTTCATGCAGGAGCGCGCGCGCACCTCAACCTCACCTCACCGCGCACCTCACTCTGCAGCACTCCCGCCGCCGCTCCCGCTCCCAACGTCACCTAAAGCCAAGGTACATACCCCCCCCATACCGCCCACCCCCTCACTCGACAAGCGAAATCGGTTCTCGATAGTCTAGCGGAACGACAGATTTAGCGCGGTTCAATCCCGTAGCCGAGAAGCATCAATTTTAAGTGTTAGAAGACCATCCACGGGTTCGAGCCCCGCTAATGGCGCTCCTCTGGCCCCGATAAAAGCTTAAAGATACTTCAAGTAGTGAAATGTCTCTGCTGCAGCATTGACAAAGACGCACTGGAGGCGGACAAGTGCGCAGCCGGAAGCTATAACGGCCACACCTGTGAGGCGGAAGGGCGCATCGGGGAGTCACTAGAGGGGTTGGAAAGACCATATTTTTTCCTCTTTTTTTTTTGTGGTAGTGATGATGGTGGCGTGGGAGGACGGTTTTGTTTTGCTGTGTTTTTCATCCTTGTTATAATGCACTTTTCTGGGCATTGGATCTTTAGTTGGTATGCCTGATATTCTACGCTTGCTAGCATGTTTTCCTGGGCGTTTTGAGCGAGCGAGCGAGCGAGCATTTGGCAGCAAAGGACATATCAATCTGAAACATATACATTTCTACTCTCATAAATCCTCTTACCTATAGAGTCCTCCTACTCACAGACAGTGTCGCATGACTGAATCATCACGGTCTGATGTCTTTGGTACTATTCTCAAAGATCTCAAGGGTACCAATAATGACATGGAACGAATGAAACACCTCAGCCTGCCCTCGACTTGACCTCTGCCTATCGATCATCACGGGAAACGCATTCAACGCTGACAGCGAGTTGATCAACGGGACTCTTGCCAATGAGACACAAAGGACCAATCGACCACTGAGCGCTGACAAAGACTTCATAGTACTGCCTATCTGTCGGGGCACTGTAGCAACTTCGCGAAAAGCGTCAAACTCATGCGGGTTGATCACATTGCGGATAAGATTACTTCGAGAGCTCCGTTTGAATGGGAGACACAGACCGTATAGCTCACTGTAAACCACGATCGGATCGTGTTCTCATTAATGTTATAGTTTAATCTTCATCACAATACTAATTAAAAGGATACACATCTCTTTGCACTTAGTGCACATTCAATCCCTCTCCTTTCTGTCCGCAAGTAAACATTTGTTCCTTTGGGTAGAACTCTCAGGATCCCAGTCCGGGAGTATCAGCAATCCGAGTAACGAACTTCTTATTCCCCCGATTGCCTTCACCAAGCTTCTCCATCGCCGCCTGCACCCCTTCCAATCCACCTTCAACAACCGCATAAGAATGCCCACTGAAAGTCCCATCCGCAAGCCCCATCTCAAACACCTTGCTCATGACAGCCCCAAACCACACGCCCTCCATCTTATCCTCAGCCGAAACCTGAACAAAGCCGATCCCATCCCGCCTCCTCTCAAGCCTCACACCAAACACATCCCCAACCCAAATCTGCTCGTACCAAATCCCGGTCTTCCGCAAGAAGGCCTCTGCCTTCCCATCTGGATCGTATATGCTAGGTCCAACCGGCAAAGTGCAAGTATACCGCCCTCCGCCACCCGGTTTCATAGCGGCTGAGAGGTATTTGGCCGAAGCCAGAGAGTTGGCGGCGTCGAAAACGTGTTTGAGTTCCAGGCCTTGCAGTGCCTCACGGAGATCGTCTCCGATCGTAGGTGAGCGATAGTCGAGCACCACATATACGCCGAGCTCTAATTTGACGAAAACGGAGGAGGCGCCGGCGATGGCGATGATGGGTCCGATGCGAGAGTTCATTTTTGCCAGCTTAATGGCGAAGCTACCTACGACCGAGCTGGCTGCGTTCACCACCAGTAGGATTTTCTTGTCTCCATTAGCTGCCGCCTTGTCACTCCGATCCCACGGTGCAGGTAGCTGGAGGTTTCGATAAAGGCCTACAGCTGCCGTGAAAGCCGCCAGCGGTATAGTCGCCGCCTCTTCGTCACTGATGCTCGCCGGGAGATGGAATACCGTGTGAGCCGGGCATATGGCGTACTCGGCGTAAGTACCGTGCGGTGTGTCGAGGTGATGAAAACCAGCTACGCGGTCTCTGGGGCGGAAGTTGCGGACTTCTGAGCCGATTGCAGCGATTGCGCCGGCGCAGTCGTCGCCTTGGTTGAATTTGATGTTGAAGTAGTCTGGGCGGGGGTGTTTGAAGTCTTTTGGGTTCGAGCCGGCGACGGAGACTTTGACCTGAACTTCGTTTGGTTGGATGTCGCTGGCTGAGAGTTGGGAAATGTCTTCGAGCGTTGTACGAAAGGTGTTCGTGGACTTGTAGAATGCTATGAGGTTCTTCATATTGGGTATCTTCGGCGTTCCTGGTTCGATGGTTGGGTATCGAGTCTTGATGAGTATCCGATGTCATCATGTCTTGTGGAGTTCTGCATTGGATACTCAGTACGGTGCTCATACGGTATATAAATCTAGTTTTAAGGATGTCAAGATAGTTAATCCGTTGAAGCATGGTTGTTACACGACGGATATACTGTCATCTTAACTCCTTGTGACTCGCCATGTCATGATCAAATCGATCAGATGCTGCGAAGTTCTCCTGGTTATCACCGACTTGCATATCGATATTCACGATACTGCTTTCCAAACAGTTGAAGAAAGTACATGTAATCAACGACCTCGGAAAACTTTCGGATGATCCTACCCAATTGCTGACTGCTGACCGATGGGTCGAGTCACATCGTCAGCGACCGACATGATGTGAGAGTCTAGCCCGCTGAGTATCGATACTGTTAAGCCCGCATGTCCGTTGATTGGGGATCTGGGTGGCACTTCCACCTTGACCGGTGCTACCCCAGTCCACGCTAAAGAATGTCGATTGAACGGTGCTACCAGCGACCTTCGTGTGTCGAATTTCGCTCTGTGCCAGTGACAGAGCAGTCTCCGGATCCGAGTATCTCACTGGATCACACGTTAGTAGGCGTTAATATCAGCGTCTTCCGTATGCTGTATATATTCGAAAACCAGTGAGACTAAGGCATTCAATCGGGAAGAAATCTTTGTTTGTAATAGTAGTAACGATTCTGTCAGGGGTATAATTAACTAATCATCTATCAGTAAGAAAAAAGAAAACAAAGCCAAAACCGATCGTGAGAGTCGTCATGCTCTATTCACACATGCGCTCCAAAAAAACCAAACTTTTCAAAAATTCATCCATCCGTCCAAGAAGCTTCGGTATGCCTCTATGCGAAGTGGGGGGCATTGAGGAAGAGCGCCATGGTAACTCCTCCAATTGTGCCGGCGATGGGGATTGTCATGATCCAGGCCGTGACCAACAGGCCGATACGCTGCCAGTTGACAGCCTTGAGGGTACCGTTACAGAGACCGACGCCGACTGTGGCTCCGGTAATGCACATAGAGGTCGAGACGGGGAGAGAGAATTGCGAGAAGACGAGAACGGTGATGGCGGCGCCCATTTCCATGCTGCAGCCGCGAGAGGGCGAGTGGTAGGTGATCTTGTTGCCCATGACTGTGAAGGTTGTTAGTATAAGCTCGCTAATTCAAGTTGGGGAAGAAAGCTGTTACCTTTCATGATGTTGTAGCCGTAGGTGACGAGACCCAGAGAGATCATCAAAGCGAGAACGGCGAGCTGCCAGACAGGCACGGGAGCCTTGGCTGCGGCAGCGTTACCGGTCGACCAGCCAGAGTAAATAACGGCCCAGGGACCGACGGAGTTGCCGATATCATTAGCACCGTGTGCAAAAGAGGCGGTGCAAGCGGTGAGAACCTGAACGAAAGAGTACGAGTGCTCGACTTCGTTGGAGTACTTTTCGGCGTGGGCATAGACACGAGCCATGCGGGCACCCTCGGGAGTGCCGGCGGTGCCACTCTGAGCGGCGTGAATGTCGTAGTGGAGACCGTAAAGAGCGCCGCAGACGATGTAGGCGGGGATGCGCTTTGCGACAATCCGCATGTTGTGGAATTCGTAAACTTGACCGGGGCCCATCTGGTTGTCGCGGAGGGTGCGCAGAGCCCAGGCCAGAGGACCGGTTCCCTTCATGAGCTTCTCGTTCAGGCGCTTCTCGCTCAGCTCGTTGAGCTCCTTGTTGGAGAGGACCTTGCCGGAGACTTCCTGTTGTGCGATGTGGTCGAAGGCCTTCTCGTTCTCAACAACCTGCTTGCTGATGGGCACGTCGGTCTCCGAGGAGCGGGAGTCGGTGGCGGTGGTGTTATCATCTTCGTCGTGCTGAACGACGGCGTAGTTGGGAACGACGGACAGTTCACTGTCTTGAGGTGCCGGGCGACGGAAGAGGAGAGGGCCCATGACGAACATGTACCACTTGACGCTGGCGTCTCTCCGGACGATTCTCGCGTGGAGGAAGGGAACGAAGAAGATAGCAGCCAAAAGAGCGACAGCTGCGCCAGTGCCCATGGTAACACCAGCGACAAAGGAGCCAGGCTTCTTGTTGAGGCCGAGGTTAGGAGAGCCCTTGTAGACGATGGAAAGAGTGCAGATCGTGCCTGCGATCAGAAACCAGAAAGGTGCAGTCCAGACCGCCCAAGGGATAGGATTCTTGCGCATGTGAACGACGACCTTAATAAGAAGAAAGATGGAAGCTCCAAACCCGGCGGAGATCGCAGGAGCCATTCCGAGACCAGCGAAAATCGCACCGAGACCCTTTCCGTTGTTCCAACCCCATTGGACTTTGTCTGCTCCAGCGACGGCGACACCGACACCAGCAACAGCCGAGATGAGCGAGTAGGTGGATGAGACGTGTGCGCTGTGCTTGGTGCACCACATGACCCAGGAAGAGGCGGCTGCAAGAGCACAGGTGAAAGCCAACATTTGAACACCGACATTGCCCTCGAAAGCGTCGTTCGGAATGATGCCGTTCTTAATTGTGTCGGCGGTACGAGCACCAACCGTGATGGCGCCGAGCAGTTCGAAGATGGTGCCGAAGACCATGGCCTGCCTGTAGGAGATGGACCTGGAAGAGACACTGGTGGCCCAAGCGTTGGCTACATCGTTGGCGCCGTTGTTGTAGGCATCGAGCATGGCAAAGCAAGTGCCGATGGCGAAGACGTAGGTGTACGGCATGTTGACGACAACCTGTGGTCTGTGTTGGTCCGGAGGGGAGTGTTGGTGGTGATCTGGGTGGTGAGATAAACCAGCAGACCGGATTGCCTGGGATGCAGGACTTTTAAATGTCGTTCACAAAGGCGCAGTGGCGGATTTTGAGTAACAGCCTCGCCTCTGCCTTACAGCCTAACTCTCGGGACAAGTTAGTGCGGATCAAGCCGTGGCGAAGTGAATGGCCCTGGACCTGCTCGATGAGGTGAAGGATGCAGGCATGTGCAGTACACGCCTCCAGGGCGCGCGCTGTGATTCGCGCAGAAGAGCCATGTTCGGTATAGTTGAACGTGCTTTTCGTCAACGGACGGCACCTTTGCACGCTTCGCTAAGGCCTCGACAGGCCTCAAGTCTTGGACTCGGAGTCTTCGCACGTATCAAGAGATCTAAGAGTAGGAGGCTTTCTTGACTTCACTCTTGGCACTTGGCTGCGGTCTTGGCGAAGCTTTGCGCCGTCGCGGAGAAGGCCAATGGGGACCCCGGATCTTGCCACGCAGTCGACAACGTGCGACCTCAGCCGCGACTCGACTTCATCTCCAACACCAGCGCTTTACTTGTGGCGTTGCCCTGCTAAGACGTCTCCAAAGAGGAAGTCCGCCGCATGCGAATGTCACCTTGTCGTCCCCGATTGGCCCGTCTAATTTCACTTACAAGGCTTCTGCACCAGAACAACAGTCAAGTCACGCGATCACATTCCTACCACCACGCGAGCACTCTGGGCGCGAATGTCTTGACAAGCTCAAGCAAAACGTCGCATCTCGGCACCATCATCTCGCCAACACCGCCTAATAGCTTGAGGGCTTCCAAGACATCGCTTGAAGATTCCTTCCACTTGGCCTGATGTTGCGGCTGAATCTTCACTTTCTACACGGCACACGATCTTAACATGCCCGCATAATACTCACTGCGGCCCTATCGGCCCTCGTCCTCCAAGAAGGCGTTTGGGTCTCCACATGGCACTCCCGCAACGGCGAAACCTTCGGTTTGATGATCGGAGAGAGCGCTCGGAACGTGCCATCCGCGAACCCCCTAAACTTCTCGCTCAGACTTGGTATTGTATTGCACACGTGCTTCTCTGACTCGGCAGTGGTGCTGCAGTCTTCACTATCTGCCCTCGTTGAGACTCGAGAGACGTTGAACCATCCATCGTTCGCTTCACAATCAATGGTGGTCTGCCTACTCATCTCCGCAAGTCAACGACTCGTCGTTGCAACGGCAAGCCCTGTCTGCAGGCCAAGACAACGGTGACGAAGATCCTAGAGCGCCATTTTCGAGAAGGCGATAGATCGTCAGCACGCCTTATCAACAGCAAATCGGCCTTGTCCGTTGATCACCCTGTCGAACCTGCACACGAAACTTCCAAGTCCAGGAGCCCTTGCTTCGAGAACATTTCTTCTTCTGCAAGAAACACGTTCGCCCGCAGGGCCGCAGCGGCCCTCCGGCCATGACCGACGAGACCGATTTCCTTCCACTCCACCTACGCCACTCTGCGCATCTTTTGCTCAATTCTACTTGAGGAGTCATTAGGCGAGATGCGTTGGTGATCACTGGTGAGCATGCTTGCAATTTGCACGGGCATTGGTCGAGCATGCTTCCACACTAGTCCACCTCTGACGATCTATTTGCTCTCAGAAGTAGTGCGCAATTTCTCGTTGTGCTACAACAGGCGAGATCTAGCGGGGAATCATGCGCCCGCGATGTGACAATTGCTTTCCCTGGGAATACACATTACTAAAATCTGTGGCGTAGGCAGTTCGCACGTTGACGGTTGAGCAGATCTCCTTGATTCTCAGCCCAGATGCAGCAAGGCGCTCACAACGATGAAGCCTTAGGTCGCCGGTCGTTTGGGACGCGTCTTGGACTTTAGCTGAGGCTGCCGGCCTGTGAATTGCATCTCATGGGAATAGGGCATGTGACTGATATAGCCCACTTCCTTCCAATTTCAATTTCAGCCTGACCAAGACGCCTTCTGTTCACACCCCGGGTGAGCCCACCCCTTCTCTTGCATTCACTGTTGTAGGCACTCCAGATTGGGTGTATGTCTCTGAGTTGGCTGTTCTGGTGTGGTGCTTTCGCAGGTAAAGTATCTGTGAGCGAGACGTAAAGGAGACGCCGACAAAAGTCAGTGACAGATCTCCGAATAACTAGTGGATATGAAGCCTATTCGAATACCAAATACACACCTCATGTGTTACAAGGTACATGACGCAAATTGGTGGGCTCTTGGTCGTACATACAAGCGGGGAGAACGAGCGCGCATCAAAAGTTGATCACACCAACGGAAGCGGCGATCTGCCCTCATCCGACTACAAGATAACAACAACATTACAAAGATTCAGCACAGATTACCATCACTCTACCCTCCCCTCCAACACCCAGGTCCTCAACAGCTCAGCAGTCACGATGCCCACCGCCTCCATAAACTCCATAACCCTCAACTACACCATCTCCAACCCTCCAATAGGCACAGGCACCTGGCTCGTCCTAATCAACGGCCTAGCCGACGACCTCACAACCTGGTCCGCCAACATCTCAGCCTTCACCTCCGCCGGCTACCGCGTCCTGGCCTATGACAACAGAGGTATAGGCCTGAGCTCACGCCCCAAAGGACCTTACACTGCAGAAATGATGGCTGCGGACTTACATGCCTTGCTCATACATCTTGATGTCAAGAGGTTTCATTTGATGGGAGTGAGTATGGGCGGCATGATCGCACAGGCTTACGCTCTCAAGTATCCGAATGGAAGTCCCGCTGCGAATGGGAGGGAGATGTTGAGTCTGAGTCTTTGCTGTACTTACGCCGCTCCTTCCACTTTCTGCGAGAGGATGTTTGGACTCTGGGGAGAGATGGCCGCGAAGATGAGTGTGAGAGATGTCATGCGGGATGTGACGCTTTGGGCTTTCACCGTACCTTTCTTTAGGGAGAGGACGGGGGAGTTGGAGGGGGTTGAAGAGGCTATGAAGACTTTGGACATGTCGTTGGAGTCTTATTTGGCACAGCTAAACTTCGTACAGAAGTTTGATTCTGTGGGCGCGTTGAAGGAGTTGAGGGAGAGTGGGAAGGATTTGGGTGGGATTGGGGAGGGGAGGGTTATGGTGTTGGCTGGGGAGGAGGATATTCTTATTCCAGTCGTTTTGAGCAAGGAGTTGTGTGAGGCAGTGCCGGGGAGCGTGTGGAGGACTACCAGAGGAGGACATGGGTGTCTTGTGAGTCAATCCGGGATAATTCTCCAGTCCTTCAATTCATTAACGATCTCGCAGTGGGAGTTTCCGGACGAGTTCAACGAGACCGTGCTCGACTTCTTGAAGACCGTGGAATAGAGTGACAGGAACGTAAGACTTTCGAAAGTGGTGCTGTACATGCCCATGATCTATACTACATTACGCTAAATTTTGTGACAGCCATGATTTTGCTTTCAGCAAGCCGCTTCAAAGCCTGCTCTCCTCCGTCGACTTCTCGCCGATCAGGTCAAGGAAAGCCTGGTGAACGTGCTCCGTCAAGTCAGCAGCCTGCAGCGAGCGGCCCTTCTCCTTGAACGCGAGCCTCGAGCACTCCCTGGTGATGGAGCTGCCGCCGTAAGCGACATATGTGAGCAGCTCGTCGGCGGTCATGTCGTTCTCGTGATCCCACAGCTTGTCGAGGTAGGCCATGCGGTAGGCGAGAAGCGTTGCCAGCGAGCCGGTGAGAGTGTCACCCTGGCCGCCAGCTCTCTTCAGACCACCCTCGCCGCTGCAGATGACGGTCTCGGTGCCGTTGGAGATGTAGTCGACTGGACCCTTCTGGATGATCGTCACGCCACCGAGGGCATTTGCCAATTTGGCGCAGAGCTCTTCTTTCGCCTCGGTGTTGACGTCGATGTTTTGGCTCTTGGCCAGACGGCCGAATTCGACTACGTTGGGCGTGAGGATGCAGTTCTTGTAGCCGTGGACCAGGTCTGGGCGGGTTTGGGCGAGGTAGAGTCCATCGGCGTCAAGCACAAAGGCAACGCCCTTCTTCCTCGCCTCGGCGAGGACGCGGGCGCAAGTCTCTTGCATGACGGGATCGCGACCGAGACCAGGGCCTACGACAATGACGTGGAGACGGTCCAGCATGGCGATCACGTTTTGGGAGATTGAGTCGATGGTCTCGTCTTTGCCCATGTTCTTTTCTTGGCGCATGTAGGGGTGCACCATCAGATTGGGCGAGTAGGTCTTGATGACTGCGCCGGCACTGGGCTCGCAGATGACGTGGGACTGTAGCGAGGTTAGTATGCGACATTGGCGATTTCTCGATTGTTCATGTTTAGTGAAGCGGGTCAAACATACCATGTCGGCACCGAGTCTGGCGGATGCCATGGCGGAAAAGTAAGGCGCTCCAGTGTAATCTTCACTTCCACCGATGACTGCGACTCTTCCGAGCTGACCTGATTATATTGTTAGCTACTGATCTCTTGTTTGAGTTATTACTCTTGACTTACCCTTGTGGAATTTCTCAAGCATGGGAGGTACCATCTTGTACACATTCGTCAACAGCTCTTTGCGGGTGAGTTTGGAGGCCATGATTGATTTGATTGTCGATTGATTCGGTCGATTGATCAAGTGAATCAAATGTAAGAAGTTCAATGTTTCTAACAAGAAAGTCAATTAGGAAAGGGAAGTGGTTTTCTTTCTCGCCGCCGGCGTGGAATCGTCAACAGCTGAACGATGATGGTTGATGACGTGTTGTGTTGCGTTGCGGGGCTTCGATGTCATTGAAACATCGATAAGCAAAAGATGTATCTTGTTTGTATGCAAGTATTGTGATTACCTATCCAAATCATTTACCTCGTGATTGTACTTATCTGTTGACGTCGTACATGTACCTCAAGCAATACAACAGTCTACCTGATCTCAGACCACCACCACACACTCAACACCTTACCTCAACTCACGTCACCTGTCTTCCCATCTATCGTCCACAACTACTGCAAACATGGCGGACGGATTGAACCCCACTGGACCATCCCAGCCCACGCTGAACCAGGCCTACTCGACTCCCGGTAACCCAGCAACAAAAGAGCCCGCCGAGAAAGCCGAAGCAGCCGCCAATGCCTCCGCACCCCAAGGCGCACCTGTGTAAATATCCCTCCAACCCGTCGTCTTCAACATCACGATCAACAACTCACACCCTTCCCAGCGACAAGCGCATCCCCCAAGAACAAAACGCCTCCATCGACGACGCAACCCCCACCTCAGTAGCCCGCGGCATCCGTGGCGCACCACCGGGCGAAGAAGCCAAAGGCTGGACCCAGGAAGACTATGGCCGACACACGGAGCTCGAAGCTGAGCAGATGGCCGCTCCCGGAGAGGGCAAAGTCCGCGATGCTGTGATGGAGAAGCCGGGCGCGAGCGGGCAGCAGAAAGGCATGGAGACGGATCTGGAGAAGAAGAAGGCTGAGCAGGCGCCGGCGAGAGGGGCTGTTGAGGCGGAGAAGCAGGAGAAGGTCGATGTTGCTGGGGTGTTGGGGCAGAGGGGTGGGCCTGCCAACCCGGTTGATAAGGATGGCTATCCTAATACTGGGTCGATGGGACGGTGATGCGATGAGGGGTATGATGGTATGATGGTATGAGGTATGGTAGTTCACGAAAGCGAAGTACGTTTTACACTTGGCCTTGCGTCTACTGATGTCACGCAGTCCATGCTGCAACCACAGTGTGCCCAGGATCGATGAAGGACTCAATATGCGATGACGGACTGCTACTCACCGCCTTTGCTACCAACGCGCAACTATATCAAAGAACACATCTTACTGACATTGCTCCGCCAAAAAGACGCAGACTCGCGTGAATCTGCTGTGTTTGTTGGAGTCGGAGAGTGCACCTATACCTGGTCGTTATTGCATACGCATATGCAGACACGCGCATCGTCTTTGCAAAAGGACACATGATCGTGCACAGCTGCTATTGCTACGTGGATCCTCTCTCTCCATTTACGTGCATCAATATTTGGTCTTCGTATGAACATATAGTGGGCACAGTTGCTATTGCAACGTGGACACCATCTCTCCATTTACGCGGTGCATGCAGGTCATTCTCCAGGTTTCTCCATCCATTACATATTGCTTGTGGGTAAGCGAGCCGCAGCTACATACGAGATCGACGACAAGAGTGTGCAACCGCACTGGGTACCTTGGAATGTAGAAAAGGAAGAGTTACGTGTTGGCAATCAACTTCGGCTCCTACGAACGGGCAATGTCTCGGGTCTGTGAGCACATACTGGACTTCACATTACCGTAACCTTCAGGCTTCGCATATGAGCGCCTTCCAACTAGCCTGCGAAGCCATGCAGTTTTATGCGATACCATAACTCATTTGGTAGCTGCAATATCTATTAGATTGTTAAGGTAACCTCATTGTACTATAATCTGAACAGTACTAGAAGCGTAACATTACCGCGCGCTAGTTTCGCGTTATTATCGAAATTCTACGATACTCTCTTT
>QZFA01000250.1:0-32202 GCA_003614995.1 Cladosporium phlei | reverse complement strand
GTGTTGAAGGCTCACTGCGATTCTTGGGTGCATTGTGCGTTGAAGTTTCCGCAGTCGCTGATAGTGTCTGCGGGTTGGCCCCTGCAGTGTGCGCCGTTTTTGCATTGCATGTCTTCGGAGCAGTTTTGGCCTAGGTCGAGCGAGTTGGCTGGGGGGGGGGATTGGGCGTTGATTGACAGCGCGAGGCCGGCGAAGAGGAAGGCGGTCTTGAACATGATCGTTGTTTGTTCGGAGGGGATAGTTTTTGGGTTTAGAGATTGTTGGGTTTAGAGATTGTTGGATTTAGCGAGTATTGGATTGGTTAGTTGTGTATGTGATGGCAGATGTGGTGTGAGGATGGAATACAGAAGGATTCTATATAAGATGGAATGACAGTCTATATTCGGAACACGCGTGGCATTTGGTTCCACAATCTCGTAAAGCATAGATCCCTTGCCACAGACTAGCGCGATGCTATACGTAAATGCTTTGCCTAGAAAACCTTAGTTTATAAATCCCAGGGTACCTGGTAACTAAACCTGGTTAGTCGACATGCTTGCTAAATTTGCACTTCGATCCGTACTCTTATTGCAAGTCAGGCTTGCGATTGGGTAGCATTGTGGCTATGCCCGCCTACCTACCTACCTACCTACAGTACTACATACATGGTAACCACTCCGAAGAAACATGTGGTCATATGAAGCTACACTTACCAGTACGGGTAACATGCATCTAGGTCCGGACAACGCCTTCCCACTGTCGCCGTTTCTCGCGAGACTCGAACCATCAATACGGGCGCTGCAATTACTTGCTGGGCGCCAATCAGAGTATGTACAAGGTTGACATTCGCAGGTGTTGCGAGCGACGCGTGAGCGTGGTGGAACTACCTACCTGACATCAGCGGCGGATTTCAAGAGAGGAAAAGTTGAACGCGTTTGCCCGCCCAAACGACCTCGTGAGGTTCATAATGGTTCGTTTGGATGGTGTCGGAGAAGAAAAACCATCATGGCTTCTCAGCAGCCCGAATTAAATAAAACTTCCCGTCAACCTCAACGTGTGTCGGCGGCCTTTCAACAACGACCGGCTCAGCAGGTTCAGTCCGAATCAAATTAAACTTTCCATCGCGCTCAACGTGCGTCGGCGGCCTTTCAACGACCGGCTGAGGTTCAGCCTTCGCCGCATCTCCTCGATGAGCCTCATAAAGTCGCACCCCGTTAAGCGGCGTCGAAGCGCCTAAACCGAGAGCACCGACCTCGCCCTCTCCGCCCGTGGCATCACCTATAGTGCCCGGTAATTCGTCTAGAGCGTCGATAGCCTGTGTCTCAAACCCGACTTTCAACAGAATTCGCTCGTCTCTCGTCGCGGCTCCGATGCGCATCATGGCGAAAGCGTCGAGTGTGTTCATCCAGCGCGGGGTTCGGGCGCTGTAGATTGCAAGACTGAGGAGGCAGGCGATGTAAACCGCCCAAAGCAACGAGAGGACGACCATGCCCGCGAGAGGGATCGCCGGGATGATGATAGGGACTCCGGGGTTGGAAAAAACATAGCGGGCCCCAACCTCGTGGTTCTGGCGGCTGGATACGAGCCAAGCCTCGTTTGCGAGGAACACGAAAGCGCCGAACGCGTTGGTCAGCTCGCCTGGGTAATCTGTGGTGGTTCTGTGTCCGTAAGGGGAGAAGGATCCCACGTAGGCCACGAGGTTCCTGTCTAACATTTCGACGGCTACCGCGTGGTTACTGGTGCAGTCGGAAGTGGCGAAGTTGTAGGCGTCGGGTAGCAGTGGCGAGACGGGGATCCGGTTTCCACATGCCTCCTCGTATTCGTCGTCTGATTCACGCGAGTCGGCGCCATCTCTGAGGAGGTTTTGCAGACGATCCGATCTTGTGGCGATGAAGGAATCGTTTCCAAATAGCGCAATGGCCACGTTTAACAGAGGCTGCAATGTCTGGTCAGCAAAAAGGGAAGAAAAACGATTGCAGGACGCCGACTTACGCCTTTGTTGACCGTCATGCTTGGGCTCGAAGTTGAATAAGGATCAGGATCCTGTGATCTGCAGTCGGCGCCACAGTTCTCGCTATCGTCTGGTTCGCCATTGATAATGGGACCGGCCTGCCCTCCGTTCATGTAATTCGGAAGCTCAAAGTATCCAGCAGTAGTGGTCGAAGTAACTCTGAATATGCCACCAGTGAGTGTGTCTTCGCCCTCTCTCGGTCGGTATACAGAACTGTCCAAGTAGTAGGAATCGTATCCCGCGACAGATACGTTCATGAAGAGTTGCTCGGTAAACTCTTGCCTGCTGTTTGTGTTTCTCCACGGCGACACATTTTGGTTGCCTGGCATGCAGTCGATAGAGCTGTGAAATTGCCAAAAGCCGAGGGTTCAAGAATGCATGGCTCTGTCTGACTTTTGGTCGAAGGTGAGCAATATTTCGGTCAGGCGCCCACCGGACTTGATGGATGAAACGACGTCGAGCTTGGCTGATGTGTGATTGCGTTCTAGAATGCATCGACGCCGCTGACGTTCCTCAGCCGATGGCCGATTCGCCGTCCACTCTCGTCAAGGAGAGCACAGAGGAGAGGAGAGGAGAGGAGAGGGATCCTCTTGAGAATGTCGATGATGTTCTTGCTCGGTCATCGGCAGGGGCAGGCATGTGTAACCGCATCCCAAAGGCTTGGTCACCGTGAGACTTGGCCGCCTGGGCCCCATAATTACACAAGAGAGTCTATTTGTTTGTGAGCGCAGTCAATTCCTCTGCTGTAAACTAAAGTATTGTAAAGGGTGGTGAAGGTCATACATACACATCATAATTACACCACAATGTCAGAACAACTGCGCCAACCAATCCCTGAGGTCAAGGCCACCGACTACGACCACGACGACAACGACGACGGATACTTCGACAGTGACATCGAGCGCAATCCCACCGCCCAGTCCACCTCGTCGCAATTACACTCAATCCGACACCCTATCCAGCGCGGACCTTCAAAGCTACAGACGGACGGCAACGCTTCCAGCGACAGGCTGTTGAACCCGCAAGACAACACCCTTGAACACTCGCCCAGTTTCAAGTCCTCGCGCCCATCGTCGCTAAGGCACCCCATACAACGCACCAAGACCAAGCTCCTGGACCACGAGTTGAAAAAGCACGCCGATCCCGATACCATCACCTACATGAAGTCGCAGCCGGTCGAGGCCAGACACCAAACAGTGTACAAAAACAAGATGGCGCGACCAAGATGGGTCTTGCACGTACAAGCACAGTTCTGGCGCGTGCTGATGGGCCTGGGCATGTTCTTCCACAGACTGGCGCCGCCCCGTCCTCCCAAGTACAACTTCAAGCGCACCATCCCGTCGACCGTCAGCGGCACCCGTGGAAACATTGACTTGTACTTCTACGTGCCCATGGGCTATGGGACCCAGAAATCACTGTGGAAAGACCGTCCGGCGTCGGACGATGATGAGAATGTGGATAAAGGCAAGAGGAAGACGGGCAGTTCTGGATCGCTTGGTTCGGATTTGAGGTCAGGCGGTGGTTCGAAGCGCTGGGGCGGCTATCCCGTTGTACTGAACTTCCACGGTGGAGGCTTCACGCTGGGTTCGCCCATGGACGACGCCAGGTGGTGCAGCACCGTTGTCGACGAGTGCAATGCCGTCGTTGTCGCCGTGGACTACCGTCTCGCCCCAGAAATGCCTTTCCCAACAGCTGTCGAAGACGGTGTAGACGCCGTAATCTGGGTCCACCAGCACGCCGAAGAACTCGGCATCGACGCGAACAAGATCGCCCTCTCCGGCTTCAGCTCAGGCGCCAACATGGCCTGCACCGTCCCTCTGCGCCTCTACGACGAACTCATGGGCTTCCCGCGCGAAGACGAAACCCTGCGAAACACCGTTTCCAACTCGCAGCAAAACCCCTTCGACACCCCCGAATCCTCCACCAGCAAACTCCCTCAGGAAGCCAGTCGTGTTGAACACCTCGACCCTTCCACGCAGGGTCCGCCGCCTCTGAATCGCAGCCCGCTAACGAAGTACAACGTCCAAGTCCGCGAAGACGCCCTCAAGCAAGTATCCGACATCTCCCTGCGTGCCGTCGTGCCCTGGTATCCCTCGCTGGACTACACGCGTACCCGCGAACAGCGCCGCGCCACTTGCTCAAGGAAAGATCAGGAACTGCCTGCGCTGTTCACCGACCTCTTTGACGAATCGTACGCTCATTCCATCTCAAACCTCCCCTCCAAAAATCTCAACGCTGACAATCAACTCACAGCTATCTCCACCCCCCACACACAATCTCCCTCGACTCCCCCTACCTCTCCCCCGGCGTCGCGCCCACCTCCCTCCTCAAAAACGGCCTCCCCCACGAAATCATCCTGCACACCTGCGAGTGGGACATGCTGCTCGACGAAGGCCAAGCGTTCCGTGATCGCCTCTCGAGCCCCGAAATCGGCAAGAACGTTGTTTACAAAATGATCGAGGGAGTTCCACACGGTTGGGACAAGGCGCCCAATCCTTGGAAGCCCACGCCTGGTGTGCGGGAGCACTACCTCAGGGCTTGCAAGGAGCTCAGGAGGGTCTTTGGGGAGGAGGGTGCGGGTGGGAATGAGAGGGTTGTGGGTGCTGGGGATGGTGGGAATGGGGGTGTGGTAAGTGCGGCGCCGAGGGGGAGTGTGCAGGTTGTGAATTGATCTGGCTTGCGTGCCGTTGTGTATATTTTGGGATTGCGTTCCGAGCGAAGTCATTTTTCATCGAACATATCGGGCATTTGCGGCGATCTTCGGTCTCGGCGTTGGTGTCGAATATACAAAAATCATTGACTGTATGTTCATTGTTTTCTACTGCAGTTTTGCTGACGAAACCCATCCTTTATTGTTTATAGGCTCGCGAAGTATTGCTTTCGGACGAAAAGAGGTGTTCTAATTCCTCATCAGCTTTGACAGCCTAGGCTCACGCGACGGCTATTCAGCTATCCAGCCTCATAGAAAGAAAAAGACTGTCCATTGAGAGATTGACACCAACGAAATTCAAATTCGATCAATGGCTCTGGGCTTCGCAATACCACATTGCTGACACAGGATTTACAGGACAGGTTGATTGTGGAGCAACGACTTCTACTTACTAACACAGATAAGGTAGGCGCTATTGAAGACACGCACTCAATACATTTGCTGATGTGTTACATGTACGGAGACGGGCAAATGCTATACAATCACTGACATGCACGATCAAACGTGCCTCGAGACGAATGCCAGGCACCCACCAATTCATACCTCACATTGATGCCCAGACTCCACGGCTTGCATAGCTCAATCACTCTGCGCATACGAAGGTGATCACTCCCTCACCGATAACGGCCTTCAGGAAGATCAGGAGATTTTGCTGTTGCTAAATCTCTCGACTACCTAAACGTCTCACAGCCGGAGATTCGACAAGCTGTTCGAGGTTCAATAACGCTGTCTTCGGACGCGACATATCCAGCTCAATCAGTCCCATTGTTCCCATGCGGTCTCTTCCTCACCGATGACCCCCGCTCTGATCAATCTTGCCGAGCCAGCTGGTAGGAAAGAGGAAAGAATCTTGGTCCACGAACCTCAAAGCGCCAGCGTGCGGCACCGAGCCCACATCGCATTCACAGACCCTGTCGGCTTTCGTACACCCTAGGCACAGCCCCCTGAGAACTTCCTTATCGACCCGCGCGCAGAGCTGCGTGAACTGTCCGGGCCCAATCGAATCGTGTGTTTGCTCCCCTTGGTGATGGGCGCACGAGAGCCAGCGCTGGACTCGCTCCAAACGGTACAGACGAGGTAGAACGTAGCGGAGAGTGACCCCATTGCACCAATTGGCCGGCCACTGCTTGCCTGGCACGTTGATGCTCTCGGTGATGCGGCGCACGATCATCAAATCTTTCGGGCGGCACTTGCTCTCCACGTGCTTGGAGCAGCGGCCGAAGGAATAGCTCCGGATCTCCATGTCTAGTGTATCGTTGGCGTTGTCCGACTGTCTTCCCAACTCGGCCTTCATCAACGCGGCTTGCTTGGCAGGGATCTCGGGTGGGAAGTCCATCGAGAAGTGGCCTGGCTGGTAGGGGGCCCACTCGACGGCGTAGTCTGTGACCAGGCGTTTGGTAAACAGCTGGAAGTATCGGGGCTGGTTGAGCAAGTACGCGGCCGTCACGAGCTGCACCGCTTGATCAAGGCCCATAGCATCACGCGCGCTGGGGAAGGTGAATTCGGAGAGGAGTGATTCGAAGGTCATACGGAGCGTTTCTTGACACTGGTATTTGTCGACCAGAATCGCAAGTTGATGAAGATTTTCTGCGCCGTCTTTCACGGCGGCAAGGAGATCCAAGCCCATGATATCAAACATCCGGTGGTACGCTTCTGTTCCTGGGTCGGGGCAGTTGCGGAGCAGGCGTAGAAGGCGGTACAGCGTGTATGCGTCGTCTTCGTGCATCTCTTTGGTCATCGAGATGGCGGTGGCGAGGTGTCTGCTGCGCTGTCTTTCGATGGCGGCTTTGAGTGGTGCTGATGCTTGCGAGAGTGTCGATGAGGAGACGCGGGCAGTGGTAAGGTCGGAAAACTGGATGATCAGGTCGCCTTCGGGAGCTATTTCTTCGTGGGTGTCACTGTCGCCTTTCAGGGACGTTGGGGTGTCGGGGTCTGTGAGGTCGGAGGGCGGGTCGAGATGCATCGGACTGTTTGGGCTCGAACCCTCGTTCACGTCCTCGTCCTCATCCACATCGGCATCGTCATTCTTCGGAGACGTTGGAGTTGTTTGATCAGTGAACTGGGTCGCTGGATCGATGATCATCGGACTGTTTGGAGGTGAGTACACGTCGTCGTTCGGGGGAGGCGAGCTGATTTGCATCGGGTCTGATGATCCGCGTTCATCATGGTCGTCCGATTCGACTGGAGAGGTGGGAGAGATCAAAGCGTTAGCTGCTTCTAATTCCTTCGCCTTCGTGGCGCGTCGTGTGTAGTAACCATCTTGGTCGACTGGTGATTTGATCATTGCAGATGAGGACAAGCAACTGTACTTATACTTTTCTACAGAGGAAATTCAGCACTAACAGTTCGCTTGCTTGTCTCACTCTCTCTTCAGCTCCCAGATTTATTGTGAACTGCAGAATGTCTGCTTTGTGTGAGTGGCGACTGGCGAGTGAGACTGAGACAGTCGGCTCAGTCGATGTCTGCTTGTTAGCGACCTCGAAGGTCTCTATTGCTTGTTACATCGCCAACTTTAACATCACACATCCTACAGGCTCTTATCTTTCCCCTTGTCGATTTCCAATGATCTGAGGAATCGTTAGATTCCGATTCAGGCGTCAGCTCGTGGGAATCCCTGGATGTGGATTCACGTCTCAGCTTGTCTGGCAAGTTATCAACAACAAGGGCGATGAGAAGAACTTAAAAAGGCATGGATTATTAAGAGTACAGTCTCGATTCATTGCTTTAATAACTATCTACGCGGCACATGGTACAAAAGGTAAGCAAATGCCATGCGATCGTTGCCGGTCCAACACCCTGAGGTGGACCTAGATGCACCTCACACTGCTCACCTCATCGCGCCTTGCACCGCCATTCTCAATCCAAGACTCAACAAAGCTCAAGTCTACGGAACCCCAGACGATCCCTCACCCTCCACTTCCGTCAGACTATGTTCCGCCGATTGATTCTCTGGCAGAGGTTCAGCACCAAGAAGGTACGCGTCCCGATGCACGAATCTGATCGCACTAGCATACGACGACGAGTCAACTTGACAATCACACGCTTTGCCGCTCCGTGTGCAACTTAGGCAGAGGCCCTTGATTTAGTCTTCGTCGGCCTCCTCGCAAATCTCCAGGAAGTCCCCGATCTGAAGGGAGCTGTATGTGCGCGATCGGTGATTGTTGCAATAAGTGATGCTCTGGATTCGTTCCAGGCGGTAGAGGCCGTGCAACAGTTGGCGAATACTGGAGCCTTGGCTTCGATCGGTCGGCCAGGCAGCCTCTCCGGTCTGTGGGGGTGAGGGGATACCCTCTGTGATCCGCTGGACGACCGTGTTGTCTTTTGCAAGTCCGCAGTTTTTGTCTTTTGCGCATTCGTCGATGGCGTAGGCGTGGATACTGCGGTGAATGAACGTGTAAGCTTCGGACGATTGCTTTGCCAATTCGGCTTCGATCAACGAACACTGCTTCTTGGGGAATTCATCGGAGAGGTCTACGAATTCATCCGTGTGGTCCGTGACTAGACGCTTAGTGAACAATCGGAAGTAGCGCGGTTGCTGAAACAGGTATGCAGCAGCGGCTAATTGTGTTGTCCACATGAAGCTGATAGCGTTGCGAGAGCGTGGAGTGGCGAAGTCGGAAAGAAGTGATTCTGCGATCAACTCGAGCGACTGGTGGCACTTGTACCTGTCGGTCAAGATTGCGAGGCTGAGAAGAGATCTCGTGGCAATTGGCACCGATTCCTTGAGAGATTCATCTTTCTCATCGATCAGCCGCTGGCCAGAGTCTGGGTCGGGCTTGCGGTGCAGCAAGCAGAAGAAGCGGTGTATTGCGTAGGGGTCTTGGTCACAGTGCAGGTTGTTGATCGGAGGCTTGGTGGTGGCAGGTTCGCTGCGCCAGTCCTTGATGAGGTCGCCGAGTGGGCCCGATGCTTGGGTCAGCACGGCGGAGGACACGCGAACGGTGAAGCCTTCGGTGGACGTCTCGAACGTCAAGTCGCCGTCTGGATCGACGATGTCGTGTCGCGGTACAATGATGTACGTGGGAGGAGAGTCTGGGGAGTCAAGCTCGCCGGGATTGGAAGTCGGGGCAGCCAGGTTCGCATCAGGCGGATTGGACGTGTTCCTTCCTGACTCTCTTGAATGATTCGATGAGAGCCTGGATAGTATATCTGTCATTAGCTCTGCATTCACTGACTGCTTTGCGTTCTCTGCGTCTTCTGCGTTGGCGCCGTCTTTGACTTTTGTTGCTTGGCTCCGTGTGGCAGGTCGAGTGGTCGTTGCTGAACTGGTTTTCTTTACAGCAGAAGAGGCGATAGGTTGTTTGGTGGACTGGTCAGTCTGCATCGGTCCAGATGTACCGGCTTCCTTGTCTTCGTCCGAGTTGTTTCGAGGCGACGTCGAAGAGGTGGGTTTCTTGGGTCTGGATTGAGGTTTTGCCGTTGCACCTGCATCCTTTGCATCGTTTGCAACGGCGGATTTGCTTCGTAAGTTGCGTTCCATCTTTGGCAGACTGACTGGTGCTCTTCATGGTAGATGTGGAAGAAACGACCGTGGTCGTACTTATACCGACAGGATCCCAGCGCCACCAATTGCCAGGCCTGCTGACTTTCTTTGAGGTGTTCCTGCTCACATCTTTTTGATCCATCGTCGACTGCACGATGTTTGCTTGAGGAGAGTCGCCAGTGAAAGGCTTCGATCAAAACCTTGCTTGTTAGAGGCGTGGGACGTTCTCTTTTCTTTGATGTGCGTGGAAGCCGGAAAAGATTGTCAGCAAATCATGTAGGCCAGATGGCACAGTGATCAATCTTCTCCAACTGTTTGCTGCAGTAGCGTGCGGCGATCATCCAGTGAAGTGAACTGGAACAGATGATGTGAGCTGAAGCGAAGACCTCCGCGAGAGCCGTAAGGCTAATGCGAAGCCAATGATCCGACTGAACCAACTTCCCCTCCCCTTCATTCGGGAGTCAAGGTGGGATGGTCTCCGTTTGCTGCGTGCATGCGAACGGTGTCGTGGAAGCCTGGACCCACTTTTGTGTCAGTGAGCGCCTACTTCAGCGCATTCTCAATCTTTTTTCTTCTCTCACCACCCACCAACAAACCGCAACACAGCCGACGGTATCGTCAGGCTCTCTGATACCGCCATGACCTCGACGCCATCGTCGCAGCCATCAGAAATGGAGGTCACCGACGTGACCACAGAAGGCGACGTGACCCTCACTCTTCAGCACTCACGCCTTCGCGTCTCATCGGTCATACTCGCCAGCGCTTCACTTGTCTTCAAAACCATGCTGGGTCCGACCTTCCTCGAAGGACAGGACTTTCGCAGTGCTCAGTATCCGAAGGAGATCCCACTCGAAGACGACAGTACGGCGATGACAAGCCTTTGCTTCCTGCTTCACCACAAGCGTGACCCACACGATCCTAGGTCTCGCGACATCCCTGAAGGCGCAGAGGGGCTTTTCGATTTGGCGGTCGCAGCAGACAAATACGGGTGTATTGAGGCTATTCGCATGGCGGGCGACAGCAATCTCTCATACTTCGTGTACATCTCGGTCTCTACTGGAATGTCAATCAACGCGCTGTTGTACCTCATCGGTACGGCGTACGTCCTGGAAGACCATCGTCAGTTTGCTCTACTCACTCGGCGCCTTGTTATGGATCAAACGACTGAATTCAGCAACGTCGCCGGTCACCCTGCCATGGATACTTTACCAAGCTCCCTCTTATGCAAGTTTTCCCTTTCCAAACAAATACAAGTCAGCTCTAACGACCTTGACAGTGCTTGCCGAGGAGCAGCGAACAGATGCACACATGACGTTTCGCAACGGTCTTTTACGACTCCCTGAAAAATTGTGCGATCATCCGGGATGTCAGAGCAACTACAGCTACGACTTCCTCGCCATATTGTCCCAAAAATTGGGTTCGGACTGGCCACCAGAAACCGGCTGCTCAGGTCTTAGAGCTGTCTTGAAGACGACTGGTGACTGTGGCGACACATCCACAAAACACGAGGGCCCCCTGCTGGCCACAGTAGGGAAATTTTGGTGACTTGCAAGCTGATCAGAGATCTTTGCAACAAGGCAAGCGCAATCGCATCTGGGCTTTGCCTGACATGCGTCCGGGAGGATAACTTCATAGAGGGTCCGTGTGAGCACCACGAACTTCTCAAGCAGTGTGTCAAGAATGACCCAATTTTTTGAGTCGAGCGCAACTCCCCACTTAGAAGATTCAATCAGCAAGCGAAGGGCAGCAGAGCGACGAACAGCGCTCGATTTTGGAGGACAGCATGGCTAGCAATGGCTTTTTGTGGATGCACTTTAATCGTTGTAAGAATGGGAGAAGCGAAGCGGCCTGCTCAGAAATCAATACCACTCTAAATTCATGACAACGATTCCTTCCAAGCTCGTAACCTGATTGGATCGTCGTGTTAGCCAAAGTGTTCGAGTTGAATCGGTTCTGAGCTCCTGTTGTCAGCCCTATGCCCACTTAGCATCGGCGGAAGATGCAGTCGGTGACGTCCTCGGGGGCGTGTCGTCTTTGGTAGAACGGTGTCCCCAGTGACATGTCAACCGTAGTATGGTGTCAGTGGCAGGACGATGTGTGCGGTCGCATGATGTCCTCCGCAGCATGGTTATACCGATAGCTTGGTGTTTAGGGGCCCTCGGTAGCCAGAGTAGCATCCCGGGCGATGCAGAGCCAGTGATCTGAAGTAACAGCCCCTCCCTCGACCAAGATGGAGGGAGGGAAGGTGTACATTTGTCGCGATGTCTACAAACAGTGTCAGTGGAGTTTGCTATCGCAATCAAGTGTTTGGCTTCCCTTCATGTTCCTATCTTTAGTTTTGTCCTTGTAACACAGTCCATTCAGTTGAGACTGCCATGGGTTTGCTGTGTAAGACAAAGGTCTTTGGCACTCTGATCTATAAGTAAGATGATGATGCCACGCTGATCAGGTAAGCTAAAGGTAGCAGTCATATATAATCTTACCACAACGATCGATACTATCGAAATAAGGGAGCGTTCAGTGGCGATACCTAAGCATGATCTGGACTTTCGAGTTCCAAGTGCCAGAGCATGCAGCTGCTCGCAGATTGGGTTCCCTCAAAAATCAAGAGTGAGGGCAGGAAGACCTCCGTTTGTTGCGGTGTCTGCAATCGGTATTAGCAGAGCTTGGACCGCTTTCCCAGATTCACATCGAACAGCAGAGGCTTCACGCAACTCTACCCTCCACCCTATCCTCCTGCCTACCATCCTCGGCATCCGACAAGACATCCGCAGCATGGCGAGCAACATCCCTATATATGACCTTACCTCCAACGGAGATGTGATTCTCACACTCCGGCTCACTCGCCTCCGGGTCTCGTCGGCCGTTCTCTCGACCACATCGCCCGTCTTCAGAGCCATGTTTGGATCGGATTTTCTGGTGGGACAAGGTGTCCACAGCGCGGAGCACCCGAGAGAAATACCACTGGAACAAGACGACAGCCATGGCATGATGAGACTCTGTTACCTTCTCCACTACCAGCGCGACCCAAAAGATTCTTCGCCTCTGACGGTCTCCTCGACTCAGGGTGCAAACGAATTCTTGACAATGGCGAGATTGGCGAACAAATACGGATGCACTCATTCCGTCAACATGGTGGGTGCCGAACCGCTTTCGACCTTCGCGAACCCTAGTGCAATCAATGCGGGCCCCTCGATCGAAGCGCTGCTACATCTGATCGCCGCGACGTATGTGCTGGACGACCGACGCCAGTTCGCTCGATTCACCGGGTACCTCGTCTTGTACTACGAGAAGCCCTACACCGGACTGCTCAAGCAACCGGTGCTGGCGTTGCTTCCAAGCGCTTTCCTGCGTAAGAGACCCTTTTCCCGAACGAAGAAAGGTTGGTGCGCAGTACTGACTATAATGACAGTGCATGTCGAGGAGCAGCGGAAGGCTACCCTGAAAGCTCTCCGCGAAAAGGCGAGCAAAGTCGCACGCGGAATTTGCCTCCCATGCTTTCGCGATGGAAGTCTGGTGGGTGCCCAGTGTCAGCACCGCGAACAGCTCGAAGAGTGGGTCGAAAACGAGGACGATTTCTGAGTCAGGCGAGAATTGAAGGACGAGACTAGGTCACCTTGAAGATGACAGCACGACCGAGATGGGAATTCGGTGTTTTCCTTCCTTTTCGTGCGAGCGTTCGAGAAGCTAGGTAACCTACTCAAGAATCAATACTACTCTGCAGGTTCAAACCCATCGTCTCTCAAGCTACTGTTCCTGTTCCCCAGCACCAAGACTGACATCCCTCTCTTCCGCGTTCTGGTCTACTTGATACACATGTGTGAAGACCCCGCGTGAGTTCTCTTCGTCCACCAGGTAATGCAAATCGTTCTTCTCCGGCGGCAAAGTGCTCATCAGCCCTTGTCCAGGACGCGGGTAATGCGATGGATGCTCATCTGAGCCGTACAGATCATCGTCTGAATCCTCGGCGCCGCGCAATATTGGGGCTGTCGAGATCGGAAGCGGTTGTATAGGTGGCTTTGCGTTGCCGTTTTCGGTGGACTGCGGTGCAGCACTTCCTGCGCTCGTGGCGCCTGTAGGTTGGAACGAGGGATCGAAGACTGGAAGGTCGGGATGTAAGGTGGTTGCTTTGGTGAGCAGTGTGACCAATAGGCCTGGCGGCAGATTTGAGAAGTACTTTTGTCTCTGTGGATCGAAATCGGTTAGCGACATGTCTTTTCTTGACATCAATCTCAATGCATACCTCTTCGGCCGAAGCATTCTCAGCAGCGACAAAGCCGACCACGTGAGCTTCTGGCACAGGCTGGATCCTCTCCCTCTCGCACTGCTTGCAGTACCACTCCTTGTCCACCTCATCAATCACGCTCTGATCAATTGGCGGCTGATGGCAGTAGCGGTGATATGGTACGTTGCACCCATCGCAGAAAACAATCATATTGCTCGCTGGGCTGACGCCTCGTAGACAAGTTTTGCAAACTGCACTCTCCGGATTTCTGCGGTATACGCGCTTCTTCTTGAAGGAAGGCATGGGTTGTGGTGAAGGTTGCGGTTCAGGGACGAAGGTTGTGGGTTTTTGTACATTGCGGCCGGATTTCGTCGTTGTCGGAGCGTAAGTCTCGCTATCTGAAGACGCACCATCGTCACCTTCGTCGTCGTCTGCACGCTTTCGTTTGCCGCCACGGCCGCCACGGCTACCACCGCGGCTGCCTCTTGTTATTCCTCTCGTAGGTCCACGGGCTCGGCTTCCTCTGGGCCTACCAGGTGGTCGGCCTCGGCGTGCAGATGAGGGCGTAGCGTCTGTCATCGCCGTGGGAGTGTCCTCGCCGATAACAGGGAAGCTGTCACTTTTGTTGCTTCGACTTCCACGAGCGGATGCCGAGCCACCTCGTGATGGTGTTGCCGTAGAAGTGGGCTGTGGAGTAGCCATCGACGGCTGGTCGGGCTCAGTCGGCTCAGTCTGGACGACCATTGAGGGCTCGCCTACTGCATCTTTCGAAGGTTGCCCAATGGAAGCTTGTTGCTGGTCGATCTCCATGGGCGTACTCTCGCTCTGTGCATTGTCCATCTCCAGTACATGTGAAGGTGGCGGTATATCGGTTGAGTTGGGTTGTTGTACATCTTCGGCTGAGGTCGCCGGCGGGGTGGCTTTTGTGTCCTGCTCGACGGCGTTGGCAGCTACAGCCGTCGGTACTGCCTCTTGCTCCTCCATATTTTGCATGTCTCCCAATCGACACTTTCGGGTGTAATTACCGGTGCGGTATAGAATCGGCACCATTGGCAAACTCAAGGAGCAGCTGCCGTTCGTCATTCGTCTGGGGAAACCTCACGCCACGGCACACTTCCGAGAACACACTGAGCAACGCGTGTTCCAAGCTCCTTCGCATGTGAGAGAGCTGGTGTCGTGCATAGAGTCGCGAGATCTCACTGTCAACAGCATACCCTACCAGTAAAACGACTCTCAGACTGCTCCCACCGACAAAATGGCGCCCATCACCACAGCCTCCAACGAGGAAACACACGCAGCCCTTCTCGACACTCTCGACATGCACAAGATCCACAAACCCTTCCGAAACCCCGCCTGGAAACCACCACAGCGCCGCAACAAGAACCTCAAGCAAATCCTCTCAGAAGCCCAGCGCGCACAGCAAAGCATCATCAACACACAGCAGAACTCCGGCGCGACAACACCACAGCCCTCCACCGACGGCGCTGCCACACCTTCGCTCAATCCCAATGCGGCGCAAGCAAGTCAGGACCTGAGCAGGTTGGTGGTAGAGAAGAATGCGAAGCAGGCCAGCGGAGGAGGAGGGGCGGCGAATGCGGTGCCGAGTGTCACATATACGAGCATTGCGGCAGCGCCGAGTCTGAAGCCTAAGAAGAAGTACTGCGATATCACTGGGCTGCCGGCGAAGTATAAGGATCCGAAGACTGGGCTTTACTATTACAACGCGGAGGTCTATGCTGTGGTCAAGGGCTTGACGACAGGTCAGGTGCAGGAATATCTGGCTGCGAGAGGCGCGAACACGGTGCTGAAGTGAGGCGTAAGAGAGAGATTGACTAGGCGATTATACGGGCAAAGAAGCATGCATTTGAGCGTACGCAACTGCTGCGCTCGCTCAGAAGACTTCCTGACCGCCGGGGTGTCAAACGGGAGCGTTCAGCAGGCTGTTTGATTCGGCAGGCACTGGACTCGGCGCATTGAAGGAGTCAAACCCGAACCGGCGAGACCATTAGCAAGAATATCAGGCTGCTCTCAGTCTTTGCGGCTAATGAAGGAGGCAGTTTCACCAGACGGAGTACTTAATTTCTATGATACCCAACATCTACCACATTTGATCACCTTCAAACTTGTGCAATCTACATCAGCACTTCATGCGTGTGAAAGTATGTCGGAACGAAACAGTCAAACCCCTTCCACCCGCCAGGCTCCTTTCGGAACAAGGCTCAAAAAGGCGCTCCGGCTTAGTAGTGTTCCTTGAGTATATTCTTCGCCCGGGACGGGTACCGTAAGCTATGAGGAGCAGACAGTTACAGACGTGACTTCCGTAGAAGTTCAGACTGTTGTCCAGGCGTGATGGTTCGATGGTGAGATCGATCCTGAGAAGTCATATGAGCAGGCACCGTCGTATGCGGTACCTAAGCGGTGAAATAATCCGGGCGCTCAATCTCGTACTTTCCTTTTTGGCATAGGAGTCCATCGAAACCTCTCGAACTGAGACGTGTTTTGTGTGATGCTTGCTTGTGTTGGTGCGATTCCGATTATGCATCGCCATTTGGATGGATCTTGTGTTGAAGGTCAGGAAGGAAGCCTTCGCGTGTCGGAGTCGGAAAGTGAGAAAAGCTTGCGGCGATCTGTTCTTTTCTCCGCAGCGTTCGGTGGAGACGAGCCCCAGCCTCCTTCAACGACATGTCAAGACATCACTTCCATTTGCAAAGACTTTCACGTCGGTATATGTCGGTCTCGCGTCGATGTCTACCTACATCACGCTTCGAACGCGTTGCATCCAATCTCGCCAATTAACCGATGGCTGCTGATGCCGATCTCCGCAGAGCTCACTAACTGTACATGCGTCATGGCTGATGTCAATAACGATGAAGACCTCGGACAGGACATCATCCTTCCGAGCAACAAATGCAAATATGAATGCTTCTCTTACATCTCGTCAAACGACTGATAATCTCATTGAACCCAACAGCTGATATTAACACAAACCTCATTGATTTTTTTCAGACTCGCCACTGAAATGGCCAACTCAACAGCACCACTCGTCGCTCCCAAACAGCCTCCAGATCTCAGGATCCCCGAGTCCGATGTGTCAGTTAAAGTATCATGCATCGACAGGTAAGCAATCGATCCAAGACGAGGTAGACCGCAAGCCAACAAAACCAGCACCACACGCCTGAACTTGCCCATGTCAGCTTTCTTGCAACCCGACTATGCTGGCCATCCGGATCTCACCGGGCCATCCTTGTCCTTCCTCATTGAGCATCCGATAGGAACGAGAGTACTCTTCGATCTCGGCGTCCGCCATGACTGGCAAAAGTTGCCCTCATATCCCAAATTCCGCCGCATGGCCTGGGGCATCACGGTGCGGAAGGATGTTGCGCGCATTCTCGAAGAAGCCGATGTCGACGTCGTCAACGGCGCCGTCTCATCCATCATCCTGTCTCATCATCACTGGGATCACACAGGAGACCCAAGTACATTTCCTACAAGTACAGAACTTGTAGTCGGTCCCGGCTTCAAAGCAGCACATCTGCCTGGTTATCCGGAGAGGCAAGACGCTACATTGCTTCAAACTGACTACGAAGGTCGCAATATTCGCGAGATTAGTTTCTCTGAGGACGACGAGGGCTTCAAGATAGGCCGCTTCAACGCACGCGACTACTTCGGAGACGGTTCATTTTATCTTCTCGACACCCCAGGCCACTCGATAGGCCACATGTGCGGCCTCGCACGTACAACGGTCGACCCGCCGACATTTGTCTTCATGGCCGGTGATGCGTCTCACCACGCCGGCGAGTTCAGGCCTACAGAGTATCTCCCTCTGCCCAAGAAGCCCAGTGAATCTTCCAGACACTCCGGCGCCGATTACCAAAATGTCCACTTCGAACAAAGCGCTATGAAACCTTTCTACAACGTCACTGCTAGCTTTGCGCATGACAAGAAGCTGGCAGACTGGACGATCGCAGGAATGGGCGAGTTCGACTGCCAAGAAAACGTGCTGTTGCTCACCGCTCACGATGAGCATATCATTGAACCGGAGCCTGTGATCAATCTCTTCCCTAAGTCATTGAACCAGTGGTATCAAGATGGCTCGGGATCGAAGGCTAAGTGGCTGTTCTTGAAAGACTTTGATGGTGCGGTTGACACGAAGACAGGAGGTCGCGATGCATTCACGTGGGCCAAGTAATCTTGATTGGGATAGACAAGTCATGAGAGCACTGGTTTCAACATATGAAAGCCCATCTATTACCTAGGTGAAAGCTCCGACCATCAACATAATCTCTCGTCATGAAACTGCTGTCCGGTGAGACGCTGCCACGACACCAACATTTATCACATCATACCACCAGAATGATCTCAACTTCCACAGTCTCCGCAACGTCTACTCTGGTTTATCTGCCATCACCAAGGCTCAACTTATCATGCGGCTCCGCCAGCTGCCTTCTGCAACTCCTTCGCATCAATCCTGCTCCAGTTGCCAAGTATGCCTATCATCGTGGCAAGCCCATAAGCGCCCACAGCGATCGCAAGGATAGCGCGTGAGCCAGACATGTAGGCCTCGAGGACAGCTGGAACTTGTGAATCAGTAAACGCCACTCGGATCTGCGTCGCGCCTATGCCCAGGACTACTGCTGAATCGATCTCCGGAAGACTTTTGGCCACCCCCTTGATCACCTGGTTGCTGAATCCACACTGTGCCGCGGAGATGAAGAAACGCGCAATCCTTGTGCGTCAAACAAATCGTCTGTAGAAACAGTCTCGACGAAAAGTTTACTCAATCCCGAGCATCATTCTGTGCTACTTGCGCGGCAAATGCTCCGACTCGCAACCTCTCTACAACACATTTCGCCCAGAACAATTTTGCAAGGTCTCAGCAAGTCCCATCAAACCATCGTACAGGACCTTGCAGAGTCGGCAATTACATTGGTGAACAACAACGATACATTAATAGGAACGCTAGGAGGCCTCGACAACATGGTCTTCGAGTGTTACTTCCACATCGACTGTGGCAATCACTGACGGGCATGACTGACGCTGCGACGTGGGGTCACGGTCGCACAGTTGCTTGGCTTATATCGGCCGGGAGATCATCTGTTCAAAGTCATCGATCAACAGCCTGACCTGGACTACGAGTCCATCTGGTCCAACATTGTTAAGATGGAGCGCGTTCTGTCCTTGTTGCTCGGATTACCCACGAGTGTGAGCAGTACTGATGACACTCCCAATGAAGAGCACATGTCCGACGAATCGAACCTGTCAGTGACCCTTGGGAACTGGACGGCCAGGATCTTGAACCGAAACCAGATCCCATGGTCTTAGGAAGCCCTTGGATTGACCACACAGATCGACGAAGACACCGTCCAAGTGTCTGAACAAATGTCATCATCATTCTGGCAAACTCCGGCCCTCGAGGGGCTCAAGAAAGATTCTCCGACAGCACTCCGCGAGTCTAAGCGGGCGTTTGATCACATGTGCTACTACATTCTGATCATAATGCTACACTTGCCGCACACGTTGTGCCCAAGTCATGCATCGCAGAGGATGTACTCTAAGATTGCTTGCGTGAAAGCTAACCGTGAGATCTTACCGAGAGAGATCGGCATTACCATTGGCGGAATAGGCTCACTTCATGTCAACAGCTCAACCACCTCCGAAGACAGTTCCAGGACTCACGACGTAATTGAACGCCAGACTGCACACCCTGCAAAGAATCCGACAAGCAACACAGATCCGCTCTGGGCACCGATTGTGGGCCGCATGACGGCTAACCAGGGTAACAATGAGATCTACCCTGACGCTGCAGCAGGTATGGACGACTGGGTCTTCCAGGGGTTGGACACTGCATTTTTTGACAACTTAATGCACGATGTTGGAGATTTTGTTTCTCACGACGGTGGGCTGGTGGAGACAGGTTCGGAGTTTCCCATTTGAGGTACGGTGCCCTACGCGAAGATGTAGAAAGTAGGCCGCGCCCGTCTTGATTTGCTTCCAGACATGCGCAATTCACCACACATTCTTGCTCACTTCCATCACACTCTCCCTAGACATCCCATCGGTCACCATTGCCGATTGTCTCTCTGCATCGATTGGGTCGATCTGAGATTTTATTACCGGAGGTGACAGCCAGCAGATGACGATGTCGATGTTCTGTAGCAATGCGGCGAGACCATCGATTGGATCGTCGAGATTACCGGTTACTGTCTTGATCCCGCGCTCTCGCGTTCGGGTAGTGTTTGGGTTGCTCTCAGATGACGTCCGAGCGAAGCAGGTGAGGTCCTGTTCGATGTTAAAGTCATCATTTCCGACGGTCGGAGAGGGAGAAGATACCCACAAACGATTTGTCGTCACCCAAAGCCTCGAGGATGTGTTTGCCTGTTTCGCCTGTAGCGCCGACAAGAAGCACATTTAACCTGGTCATCTTGGATGGACGGGATGGGTGTTGATAGTCTCCGTCGATGATAAAATTGGAACGTGGTCTTGCCCTGGGACGAGCCGACTTCATGTATCTCGATGTTTCGACAACGCAGTCTGTTGACCGAAAGTGACAGAATCGATCGACAGCTCGGACGTCTATATCATTGACTGCATAGATGCGAGTACGGCATCTCGGAGTATATCGGAAGTTGATTGGTAACAATACGATGGTTCGTCCGAGCAATAATATGGTTCGTCCGAGATTCTCAGTCAGATAGTCTAAGCAAAGCCCGATTCGGCTGAGGAGTCGACCTGTCGGCAACAGCAGCTTCAAGTGAGCTATCCTCGCGAAGCAGTATATGCACTTTGAGATTGTCATTGTATCGTTTTAGTCGGAACGCTCGATACCTTTCGGCCTGCAGTACGTCTTCGGAGCTTTTCAGCTCGGTCGACTTTGAAGCGGTGACCTCGGACATCATGCATCGGTCATGCTGTTAACAGTGTGTAGCAGCAGTATGCGATGTATGCGATGTAATTATGCCAGCGAGATAGCAAAGGAATGGTTCTAGCATCTTACGAAATGGACCTTTACAAGCGGTCGTGTCAGCCGCTCTAGTACATTATGGACATGCTGATACCGGCGAGATACTCATTCGCACAGCTGTCTGTTCGATAAAACTCGGCATGGAGGAGAAGCCATTCAGGTCGGCGTTGCTGGCTCAGCATGTCTTCATGAGGAAAAGAATTGCCTCTCATTAAACTCATATATATGAAACCGTAAGCTCATCAAATAACCGCTCAACACCTGCCGACCGGCACACCCAAAAACCAAGTCAGCGCCAACTTCCTCGTCCACCCATCACTCGCCGAGATCTTGAGAGCCATATCCGCTGCTCTAGAAAGCTCGTCTTGCCAGCCGACGAAAGGTGAAAGCAGCCATGCTCTCGTAAACCCGAGAACGTTACGATGAGTCATAGGAATGAGATCAGTAGCGTTTTCCTCCTCCAAAGCTGCCCAAAGCATCACTTGCTTGATTCGTAGCTCGTTGGAAGCGCCGTCTGCGAGCCAGAAAAGACGTGCCCAAGAATCTTTGGCTTCCGATAGGGCGAGATCGAAGTCTTCGTCCGGCCGCATTGCAGTGCTAGTCGATGAAATCTGTCGGAGGAATTGAAGGTATGTTTTGACGGCTCGCAATGCGTCGTTGGCCCGGCAGTCTGGCAGCTGATCATTGCTCCGTGTCCATACTCTTGAGGTGTGGTATGGATGTGATAGGTGACGGGCGTTACCTAGATCGCCTAGAATCCACGGGGCGTCTTCTTCGGTATTTGAGGCGCCGACGAATATGTTGTCTAGTTTGATGTCATCGTGGCAGAGTCCTTGCATGTGCATGTACTGAATTGCTCGGAACAGGTCGTTAAACTTCGGGCGGAATCGATTGTCCAGGCTTTGTAAGGATAATTCGCCCTCCGAAGCATTTTGCAACACTTGTTTTGCCAGTGCCTGCAATGTTCCACCCTCCGCGAGCGGTGTCACAAGATGCCATTGTGCTTCTTCTGATTGGGAGGAACTGGCGAAAAACGCATCTCGTGCTGGCAAAAAGCCTGGCTCCGAACCAGCAAGAAGCGTTGCAGGGATCTCTGTCGGCCAACGCGTTGGGTACTGGTAATCTTCGTCGTCATTCGAACGAAGATCCTCGACCAGGCTGGGCGCAAGACAATTCCGGAATCGTGTCCGTGTTGTCTTGTACGTCTTGATCACGAGTCTGTTCCAAGTGAAAGCACTTCCTTCACATCCTGAGCCAAGTAGCCGCCAATCAGGTCTCGCGGCAAGCAACTCATCCCTGTTGAACGTGCTCGAGATGTTGTTGTATCGGCTTGATACTTCGGCGTCATCCTCGAATTGCGTTGTCGTGAACTTGGCTTCCAGCGACCTCCTGGCCTGGACATGTAGTTGGATGATCTGAACAGCGCAGCAGATACCAACGACTACCGCCAAGCGGTGGAGGAGGGTGCGTTTCAATCTGTAATGTGAGCGGATCGGCTTCCAGCGGTGTTGAAAGTCGCGTTGCTTGGATTCCGGCATTGCAGGGTTCGAGTTAGATACAGGTGATTCCTCACCATGGAGGGCAGCGCCAACCCATCAAATAGTACTCTATGCCAAGCAGTGCATGTTTGCCAACCTGTTTGCTGCTCCGCGGCAGGTGGTATTGATTGTACTCTGACCGGCACCTTGGAGCCGCCATGGCGAAGGATCAAGCAAGGCTGAGCCCACATCGAGCTGAGCCTCTGAGACACTCCACTCCTCGTCCAATGAAGTCCAGTGAATGTAGACCGGTAGAACCGCTGTGCTGGCAGCGACCACTAAGATCAGTCCTCGGAAGAAAGGGCGCATAGGAGGACCAGTGAGAAGGGTCGTCCAGACCGCAGCGTTGTTCCTGGATTCCAATGGCCAAGAGATTTGGACGTCATTTGATCCTTCTTAAATCTTGATCAGGCACCCAACGGTAGCTGCGGTCAAGCATACGAGAAGCTTCGGCCAATGGTTGTTGACTGGGATGTCTGCAGGACATGCTTTCCAGGAGGCTTATGCTAGAGTAACGGTAGAGTCGGTTGTGGCGAAATGTTATCTTCGGATGGATGTGTAGTCAGGGTTAGGGTCGTCGTCGGAAGAATCGTCATTGCTGAGTAAGGCGAAACAGCGAGTGGACTTTGCGACTCGACACTTTAATCGCAAGCAGCATCAACATCAACCTGAGACACACCACCACATTCACAACCAACAACATGGCCTCCAAACCCGCCACCCGCTGTCTCTCCAAGGCTCTGTCCCGCCCAACCTGGACATCACCCGCAACCCGCACACAGCGACTCACCACGGCCGCCGCCACACGCAGCTTCTCACACGCCCCCATCGCAACCACATTATCGCCCTCCACCCTCCGCCAAAGACCAGCCGCCCAAACCCTCCAACGGACCTCCATTCTTGCTCAACCGCAAGCCAAACGCACAATCTTCATCCAAACCGAAGACACCCCCAACGCCGACGCCCTCAAATTCCGCCCCAACCACGAGATCCTGCCCGAAGACTTCCCCAGCTCCTTCCTCGAATACCTGACCCCGCGCTCGACTCTGCTCCCGCCTCACCCGTCCCCTCTAGCCGCCAACCTGCTAAACATCGACGGCATCACCAGCGTCTTCTACGGCAAGGACTACATCACCGTCACCAAAGACAGCGGCGCGCTGTGGGCGCACGTCAAGCCCGAGGTATTCGCGCTGATTACTGAGGCCGTGACCAACGGCTCGCCGATTGTGAACACTGTTGCGCAAAAGGCGGGTGAAGAGCACGGGCAGGGCGGGTTCACTGAAGAAGCGCAATACGACCCCGAAGACGAGGAGGTTGTGGGCATGATCCAGGAATTGCTGGAGACACGCATTCGACCCGCGATCCAGGAGGATGGTGGGGATATCGAGTTCAGGGGTTTCGTGGACGGACAGGTCCTGTTGAAGTTGCGCGGTGCTTGCAGGACTTGCGATTCCAGCACTGTTACGTTGAAGAATGGAATCGAGAGTATGCTCATGCATTATATCGAGGAGGTCAAGGGCGTGCAGCAGGTTCTGGATGCCGAGGAGGAGATTGCCATGAAGGAGTTTGAGAAGTTTGAGGAGAAGTTGAAGGCGCAGAAGGCGGCGGACGCTGCTGCTGGGACGACCGGGAGCAGTTCGACGGACTCTGTGTTGGGGGTGAAGTAGGGGTGTGAAAGTGTGTTTTGTATGTATGATACCTTAGACGCGATCAAATTGTATAGAGCAATCGATGGATACCTATCTAAAAAGACGAATTGATATGACAGTGGCTCCTAGGTGGAAGATGGGGCGGAATACTTCGCGGACCGTACTACCTAAAGACTCAGAAGTATTCAGATCACGCAGTGCCGCTGAGAGTGGTGCATTCAGTTATAAGTGTCTCTCTTATACTCATCGGGTATGTCCCAGAGCTACCGCCTTAGGAGACCGAGTTGCCCATGCCAGTTACACCGCAGAGATGCGAACTTTTTTCATGAGTGGTCAGGTAAATCCATCGCATCCCATACGAGATGAGTGGTATAATCCATGCTATCTGTACAATATACATATCTTTACAAGACCCTATCTTCACAACCCACTACCATAATGTACATTTCTTTTATCTCTCTTCGCCACCACATTTCATCTACCTCAACTCAACACCAAACTTGGCAACAAGCTCCTGCCTAATCTGCTCGTGCAGAGTGTTTGCCTCCTCGTTGGTGAGAGTCTTCTCCAGACTGCGGTAAGTGACGCGGTAGCACAGACTCTGCTTGCCCGTCTTGGGGTGAGTGAAAGAGTCGATAAGCGAAACATCCTCCACACTGTCTCCAGCAGCGTTACGGACAACTTCCATCAGATCGTTCTCGTGGAAAGCCGGACGCTCTGGGGTGATCGGCTCTGTGACTTGACCGCCTGCAGACGAGGGCGCTGACGAAGTAGAAGCAGGAGTGTCCGCCACAACAGGACCACTAGACTTCGGCAACCAGAACGCAACATCCCTCGGCGCCGCAGGGTACTTGCTGAAAGGCTGGAAACGACGGATCGGCTTAGATTCGTCGAACTGGCCCAGGAAACGCTGGTCTTTGCTCCAGAAGAGGCGGATGTCTGGAATGCCAAAGAGGAGCATTGCAATACGCTCGAGGCCGATGCCGAACGCCCAGCCTACGCGCGAGGAGACGTCGGCTCTGTTCAGCAGGGGCTGGTCGACGACGCCGCAGCCGAGGACTTCGAGCCAGTCGCCGCGCCACCAGACTTCCATTTCCCAGGAGGGCGAGGTGTGCGGGAAGAAGGCTTCGACCCAGCGGACTTTGAGGGGTTCCTGTTGCTCGGCTTCGGTGGCGTCTTGAATACCTGCGGCTTTCAGCGCTTTGTCGGCTTCGGTGAAGATGGTGACGACCATGTCTTCGAGGGAGCGCTTGAGGTGGGCGGCGATCGCTTCGGCTTCTTCGGGGGTGTGGAAGGCGGTTTGGAGGGGATTGCGCTCGGGGTGGAAAGTTGGGTTGGGGTCTTCGACGACGAGATCGTGCTTGGGCAGCTTCTCGAAATCTTCCTTGATTTTTGAGATGAGTTCAGCACTGGAGGCGAAGTCGTTGCGGTCCCAGGTCAGGGCACCTTCCATTTGGTGGAAGATGGGGTAGTGGCTGCGGTCGACTGCGTCTCGGCGGTAGACGTCTGCTGAGATGGTGTAGCCGTTGCTGGTGTTTGCTCTGAAGACATCGACCTCGTGTGCAGAGGTGTGGGTCCGTAGGAGGGTGTCCTTGTTGATGTAGTAGGTGTCTGTACGGCTCCGGCCGGGGTGGTCTTTGGTGAAGCCTAGCGAGTCGAAGTTCTGGTGTGTCGTCACTACGCCTGGGAGTGTGTTGTGGTTTTGGAAGCCAGGGAAACGAGACTCGATGAGATTTCTTGTGATGGAGATTGGGTGATCTTTTTGGGCGTGCAGACTGCGTCCGAATTGCGAGAGGATGGATGTCGGCACGTTTGTCCAGTCGTCTGATGGGTATTGCTTGCCGCCGACAGTGATGCTGTTGCCTGGCGGGCGATCAGTGGGCGCTATGTGGTCTTGTATATGTTGATGTGACCTACCATTTGTGGCGTAACTGCGTGCAGACAAAGGAGTCTTGATAGCAGAACGAAGGGAGAGCCTCAAGGCGAAGTGCGCCCCTCTGAAAGAGGCATTTGAACAACCTAGCCACACCATTGTCATGCACCCTGTCTTCGCCTATTGAGGATGAAGTGAAGTATCACGTGGCAAGGCCCAACCTTCAGGTGACCTTGATGTCCAATGGCTGGCACGACTTTTGTCCTATGGTTGTGAAGAATCACGAAGCGAGTCCCCTTCAATCGAGGCCCGTCTCTCCCGTAAAGCGGAGATGGCGCACGCCAGAGTTGCCCCTTCAGGTGTGAGCTTTGAGCTTCTACGAACACCTGGCTTGTCGAGTGCCCAAAGCCAAATTCAAGTTCGCGACGACCCTCTTTCCTCACCACCACGACACAACACTCCCTTCCGTCGACCACCCACCTTCCCTTCGACACCGAGAGCAACTCTACTGCTCGCAACACACCTCTTTAACTCACCACCCGGAGTGACAGGAGCGCAAGGCGCCCGCATCCAGCAATCATGAGCGGCCGTACGTATCATGACACGCAGCACCACCAACAAGACAAAGCACACCAATGGCTCTGTTGAATGCACCTTCGAGGACAACCGCTAACAGTCCATCCATACAGTCCGTTTCCTCGACTTGGTCAAGCCATTCACCCCTCTCATCCCCGAGGTCCAGGTCCCCGAGACCAAGGTCCCTTTCCAGCAGCGCATAGTATGGACTGCCGTGACTCTGGTCATTTTCTTGGTCATGAGCCAGATGCCGCTCTACGGCATTGTCTCCTCTGGTGAGCAATGCAATTGCACGCAAAAGGAGGATTGGACAACGTACTGACCACCACTTAGACACCTCCGACCCTCTCTACTGGCTCAGAATGATGATGGCCAGTAACCGCGGTACTCTCATGGAACTCGGTATTACTCCCATCATCTCCTCCGGAATGGTCTTCCAGCTTTTGGCCGGTACCCACCTTATCGATGTGAACCTCGACCTCAAGTCCGACCGCGAGCTGTACCAGACTGCGCAGAAGCTCCTTGCCATCATCCTGTCTTTCGGCCAGGCCTGTGTCTACGTCCTGACTGGTCTCTACGGCCCTCCCGCTGACCTCGGCGCCGGTGTCTGCGTTCTGCTCATTGTCCAGCTTCTCACTGCCGCCGTTATTGTCATTCTCCTTGACGAGCTCCTCCAGAAGGGCTACGGTCTCGGCAGCGGTATCTCTCTCTTCATCGCGACCAACATTTGCGAGTCCATCGTCTGGCGCGCCTTCTCCCCGACCACCGTCAACACAGGCCGTGGTCCCGAGTTCGAGGGTGCCATTGTCTGCCTTGTCCACCTGCTCATCACCTGGCCCAACAAGCAGCTTGCGCTTCGCGAGGCTTTCTACAGGCAGAACCTGCCCAACTGCATGAACTTGATCTCCACCATCATTGTCTTCTCCGTGGTTATCTACCTCCAGGGTGAGTTTGCGATTTGCGTCCGTTTTCAAAAACTAGTTACTGACATATTCCAACATAGGCTTCCGCGTTGAGATCCCCGTCAAGTCTTCCCGCCAGCGTGGCATGCGCGGCTCTTACCCCGTCCGCCTCTTCTACACCTCGAACATGCCTATCATGCTCCAGTCCGCCCTCTCCTCCAACGTCTTCCTTCTCAGCCAGATGCTCTACAACAAGCTTCCGGACAACCTCCTCGTCAAGATGCTCGGTGTTTGGGAGGCTCGTGAGGGCAGCGCCCAGGTTCTCCCCGCCAGCGGTCTCGTCTACTACATGAGCCCTCCCCTCAACCTCACCGACGCTCTCCTCGACCCCGTCCACACCGCTGTCTTCACCGCCTACATGCTCATTGCATGCGCCGCTTTCTCCAAGACTTGGATTGAGGTTTCTGGTTCCAGCCCTCGCGATGTCGCCAAGCAGCTCAAGGAGCAGGGTATGGTTATGGCCGGTCACCGCGACGAGAGCATGTACCGCGAGCTCAAGCGTATCATCCCGACCGCCGCCGCCTTCGGTGGTGCCTGCATTGGTGCTCTTTCTATTGTCAGCGACCTTATGGGTGCTCTTGGAAGCGGTACTGGAATTCTCATGGCTGTCACGTAAGTTGCTCGAATCTTCGTTCCTGTAATTTCCCTTGCTAACACCAGTCACAGTATTATCTACGGCTACTTCGAGATCGCCGCTAAGGAGGGCGACATGGCTGGCCTCAAGGGCATGATGACTGCTTAGGATTCAGTCGATTTGGAATGTTTGGAAGGGTTTTGAAGGGTGTTGGTTGTACAAATACGAAAAAGTAAAGGAAAAGGAAAACGTTCCGTGCGGCAAGGATTGGGGATCGCAGGTTTGAAACGATCACCCACACAATTCGGGATTGGACAAGGCTATTGTATCTTGAGAGAAAGTGTTGCCTTTGGTCGATTCTTGAATTGAAAAAGTCTGTACTGCCTTTGTATCATCATATCACATCATATCGACGGCACTAGCAGGCTCTCGTGGACTCGATGCCACTGAGATACTCGAGCCCTGTCCATGGCATCCCCGTCAATCAAGACACATGCTGATTTCGACGGGTTCGACAAATCACGACCAGTGTTGCTGGCGTTGATGTCTCATTCGTAGCTTTGCGCAAGTCTTGCCGCTCCATTGCAATCGAACATACACTAGGAACACGATACGAAAGCGATCTAATTGATCGAGTCCAAGCTGTCCTTTGGCTGATTTCACGCAACTCTTGACATTGATCCGGCGGAGGATTAGGGTTGGGGTCCATAGTGAGCGAGTGCCTGCACTCTCCGACCATTACAATTGCTATTCAGCGATATGAGAACATGACTGCAGGTGTTGAGGTGCCTGTGATTGAGTTGCTCGCTCTTGTAGGCATGTTTCGTCCGCTGAACAGCTAGAAAGAGTGCGTAGAGTCGGAAGATCGACACCTTGACCACGACTTTCGTGAAAAGTGTCTCGGCCAGCCATCGTCCCAAAATCGATACATCGGACAAAACATTCCGAAGAGACCATTCAAGTTCGCTACTCGCTAGCTTTCAGGAACATCAATCAAAACATCAATCCACTTCGTACTGGTCGAATTACGTGGTTTTGGAGTTGGAGGTGTTGATAATGATCTTGTGGGTATCGTATCATTCACATTGGACATTCCTTAGCGCCGGAGATCCCGTGGCCAATCAGAATACTTTCAATAGACGAAACATCAGTCCCAGACATGCACACACGAACAACAGAACAGAGGAACAAGAGGCAGCAACAGTAACTTTGTTGTCTCCGTCCAACGCCGCCTATGTGCGACGATTAGTCATGTGGCATGGAGACGAGACCCTTTTGGCTGAAGACAATGATGACTGCCACCAAAATTGCCATCTTGCCCCGCCGATTTTGCCAGCGGCATTTGAAACGACGATCGGACAACTTACTGCTCTTCATTTGGCCCATTGACTCACCACGCCATTGATTGAACCCTCCCACCCTGCATAAAACAAGTCCTCCAATACAACACCCACACATACCTGTACATAACTGCAACACCATCACAAAAGCAACACAAAGAACTGCTGGACACGCGACCTACTCTACCATTGGCACACTCACCGACCACTACCACAATCGTGTCCTCTACAACACACGCTCCCACTATGAGCGGTATCGACGGAATCAAGGCGGCCTTTGCCAAGGCGAAGAGCGAGAACCGCCCGGCTCTAGTCTGCTACGTCTCGGCCGGCTACCCTACCATCGCTGAGAGTGTCGACATCCTCTTGAGCCTCGAGGCTGGCGGCGCCGACGTGATCGAGCTCGGAATCCCCTTCACAGACCCCATTGCGGACGGCCCTACCATCCAGACCGCAAACACCGTCGCCCTCAAGAATGGCACCACCATCAAGATCTGCCTGCAAATGGTCAGGGACGCAAGAGCAAAGGGCCTCCAGGCTCCCATCATGTTGATGGGCTACTACAACCCTCTGCTGGCATACGGCGAGGAGAAGATGCTCAAGGACTGCAAGGCCGCCGGCGTCAACGGCTTCATCATGGTCGACCTGCCGCCTGAGGAGGCTGTCCGCTTCAGAGGCCACTGCAACACCTACGGTCTCTCGTACATTCCCTTGATCGCACCCTCCACATCCGAGAAGCGCATGAAGCTGCTGTGCAGCATCGCAGACTCCTTCATCTACGTCGTTTCAAGAATGGGTGTGACTGGCGCTACCGGTACGCTTTCTTCTGGTATCAAGGAATTGGTGGACCGCGTTCACACCTACTCGGGAGGTGTTCCCGCAGCCGTTGGATTCGGTGTCAGCACAAGAGAGCACTTTGTTGAGGTTGGCGCACAGTCGGAGGGTGTCGTCATTGGTTCCAAGATCATCGACGTTCTTGGAAAGGCCCCTGCCGGTCAGGGTGCCAAGGCTGTTGAGGAGTACTGCCACAGCATCACACTGCGCAGGAACCCGCGCGTTTCACCAAACGGCGCTTCAAACGGCACCTCAAACGGCACCGGGATCAGCACCGATGCCAACGCCCACGGCGACGGCAGCGGATGGATTGAGAAGACCAACGGCGAGGCGCCTAAGGAGATCTCCACCGCCGACCCTACCAAGGAGCCTGCAAGCAAGGCAACACCCGAAGGCAACACTGTCCACGTCGACGCTGTTGTTACCGAACAGGAGGGTCCCGGTCTCGCTGACCAGATGGAGGCACTCAACATGGAAGGTGCTGAGCCTCAATTGATCCCCTCAAGATTCGGTCAATTCGGTGGCCAGTACGTACCCGAGTCGCTCATGGACTGCTTGTCCGAATTGGAGAAGGGCTTCCAGGACGCGAAGAACGATCCTGAATTCTGGAAGGAGTTCCAGTCATACTACCCCTACATGTCTAGGCCCTCGTCTCTTCACAAGACCGACCGTCTTACTGACTACGTTCGTGAGAAGTCCGAGAAAGGCTTCGGCGCAAACATCTACCTCAAGCGCGAGGACCTCAACCACACTGGCTCACACAAGATCAACAACGCCGTTGGCCAGGTTCTGCTTGCCCGCAGACTGGGCAAGACCGAGATCATCGCTGAGACTGGTGCTGGTCAGCACGGTGTCGCCACCGCCACTGTCTGTGCTCGCTTTAACATGAAGTGCACAGTCTACATGGGTGCTGAGGACGTCCGTCGCCAAGCCCTCAACGTCTTCCGCATGAAACTTCTCGGTGCCACCGTCGTTGCTGTCGAGGCTGGCTCTCGCACTCTCCGTGACGCCGTCAACGAGGCTCTCCGCAAGTGGGTCGAGAAGCTCGACACCACACACTACATCATTGGCTCCGCTATTGGTCCTCACCCCTTCCCCACCATTGTCCGTACTTTCCAGAGCGTCATCGGCAACGAGACCAAGGAGCAAATGCAAGAGCTCACCGGCCGCCTGCCCGACGCCGTCGTCGCCTGTGTCGGCGGCGGCAGCAACGCCAGCGGCATGTTCTTCCCCTTCGCCGACGATGCGAGCGTCAAACTCCTCGGTGTCGAAGCCGGCGGTGATGGTGTCGACACCGCGCGCCACAGTGCAACTCTCAGCGGTGGCAAGCCCGGTGTCCTGCACGGTGTGCGCACTTACATTCTGCAAAACGCCGACGGCCAGATCGAGGACACGCACTCCGTGTCCGCCGGCCTCGACTACCCCGGTGTCGGCCCCGAGCTTGCAGGCTGGAAAGACAGCAGCCGCGCGCGCTTCATCGCCGCCACCGACGCGGAGGCCTTTATCGGGTTCAAGGACCTCAGCCAGCTCGAGGGTATCATTCCCGCGCTCGAGACCAGCCACGCCATCTTCGGTGCCATGGAGTTGGCCAAGACGATGAAGGAGGACGAGAATATCGTCATCTGCTTGTCTGGTCGTGGTGACAAGGATGTGCAGAGTGTGGCTGAGGAGCTGCCTGTCATCGGTCCTAAGATCGGCTGGGACCTCAGGTTCTAGATGTACATTGTGATGAGGAGATGCTTGATTTGTTGATTGATCGATGAGCGCTGCAGGACATGATTTTGGAGTTTTCGGATTGGATGGGAAAAATAGCGACGGTCTTGGGTTTGATGTTGATGGCATGAGGCTGGAGAGGCCTCGAACACTCTTTTCTACCTTTCTCTGAACAGCCTTTAAATTACCACTTTGCTACGAGACTCAAATGAATGTCGTCGTATGCTACGCTACGTTGGAAATTCCATCGAGCTTGTAAAAATACGTGCGTCTCACTGTCTCAATGTGCCCACATTGACGTGTTCCAATCCCCCGAAGTGAGCTGGGACTTCAAAATGATGGAAGTACATGTTACCGCTGCCTTGGTAAACAAAACTCTCTCATACCTATCCGTCTTAACGTAGACGTCTTATGTCACGACTGTGTCTAGAGGAGTTTTAGAGATAAAAACAATTGAAAAATAGATGAGACTATATATCAGTAACCCTATTATCTTATATTGATTGTGGAAGTATGGTAATAAGAATGTTGTTCCTAAAAGATACTATCTGCTAATAGTTAGTATATAATATAGATGATCTATTTTAAGCTAACGTCATAGTAGAGGTTGTTAACTAGTAGGAGAAGCTTACTAACGTGCCTGTAGGGGAAGCCGCTCAGTAGGGGATTCCGCTCACTTTTACCGAGGTTAATTTATAAACCCCGCTTTCTCCCCCAGCTTTCTTCTTCCTTCCCTATGCCTTCGTATACTGAAGAAGACGTAACTAACGCTTT